>UWOG010304411.1:0-10139 GCA_900490065.1 Neuroterus quercusbaccarum
TAACTACAACTATCTGAATCTTAGTCTACAATATAAACGAAATCGAATTCCACATTCTCCAGCTGACCAATGAATTTAGGGATTCTGGGAAGAAACGGAAGTGATTGGCAATTTCCTGATCAATTTCATCAAGTCATACAGGAAACGAACCTCTGGCAACCAATTGTTTGACTTTTGTTAAAATACTTTGATAGATATTTCTATCCCATATCAATCAGCTCTGATCTGTTCGTTTGATGAACAACTCGATCTCATCAACCAAAGGCTTCCCATAAATAGAAGCATCCTCTTGTCAACTGCAGAAATAGTAGTCATTGTGGAGACCTTTCGAATTAAAAAGTTTTTCACGAATGTGTCTGTCTATTCGTGTGTATGTAGTGTTGCGAGGCCATATGTTTGACAGTCTGTCTGTAATCAGGGTTAACCTTGAAACATTGAACCATGAGGTTTAGTGTTTTGATGTTAAACGCAATACGATAGGGAATTCGATTCGAAAAAATGATTCCACGAAGGTTGAGTTCAGGCTCATTTATATACAGGCAGGTTTGTTTTTTTCCATGTGAATTGCTCCTTATCCAGTATAGATTTGATGAGATTCCAGAGGAGTTTCCATCAAGAACGTAAATTCGACAAAAGCTCATCATCGTTAATCAACACGAGAGCATTCGACGTAGATAATTTGAAACAAAAATCTGATAAGCACTTCCCACCATCTTCTTCCAATTCAACTTTCGCTCTCCGTGCGTTTTGGATATTTACGAGCAGTTTGAATTAATAATGAAGATGTATTTCCAATTGAAACACCAAGAATATGTCACTGATTAACAATCGCCTGTCCTTTCATTAGTCTTGACGTTCGGGCTATTTCGGAATTATTCGGTTCACGTCACGTACGCAACTGACTCGGTAACGGTTGATGCGCTCAATCAAAATACGTGAATGATTTTATCATTCGTACTATCCCACGAAATTGGTTGACAGGCTCAGCAGAGTACTCCTCATGAGTAGTGGTCTATAGTTAATGACAATTGATGAAATCAGCAATTCCCGATAGTTATCATTCCTCTGAATGCTCGCTCGATCGGATGAGGGAAAAAACGAAATCCATACTCGGAGTGATAACGTTGAATAATTTCATCGTATTGTGTAACATTGAGGAGAAGAGTAATCATCATTTGAACGACTTTTGATCAGAAATATATATATTCTGGGATGTCAACTGGAATTCGAATGATAGATATTATACTCACCAATAGGCTTCAGAAAAATTGCAACGATGAAACACAGACTAGGAATTAGCGTCCACATCATTTTGATATCAAAGAATCCAATTTTGTGAAAGTTTAATCAGAGTGTATTAGAGGAACCTCGTCGGAAATATAAGTATAGACGCTATCTCATGTGTCCTTCTCACATGATAGATTTATGACATTTTGTATAAATATGATGGATAGGCATTCACAACCAGTACGCAAGAGAAGTATCAGTCCTTGCCGGAAAGCGTAATCAAATTTCAGGAGAAATAATTCAAATGAATTTGAATGAATTCTAAGATAATCGTATAGTGATGGAATGTAGAACTCAAAATTATTTCTATTCGTCTTTTCTTCCGAACTCAATGCAAATTCTGAAAATTGATATGAGTTTTGTGGATTAGTTCGACTCATTTCGTATGATTAGAATCAAGTAGAATGTCTGAAAAAATGAAAAAATGAATTGTTCAACAAACAACATGATTGGAACAAAGTATTTGCATCCATGAAAAAAAATATGAACTCCCAGAGGAAAGAATAGTAATTCCTCTATCTCCCAAGAGGGTTGAAAATATGAACTCTAATCGTAGCAACGTTGCAGAATTTGTATAATGAAAACTATATAGTTTCGAATCAGACATTGTTCGTTAATTGTCAATATGGGCGTAAAAATTTGGTACACAATTCAATTCGAGTTTGTTATATACAGAATTTTCCTCTCTCCACATCACAAATTAATGTTTGAGATTGACGAATCTCACATTCATTCGCGTGTTCGCTAACGAGATAATTATATCTCGATGGGATGATAACTTTGATAATGTACTCTCGCAAACCAGAACCGAGAAACACGGAAAATGTGATTGAATTAGAAGATGGATGTCATATAACATCGTGTTAATAGACTTCGTCATCTCCACTAAGGATGAGATTTCGAAATTATTCACACAATCTATCTCTGTGAGTTCACTCTATTAACTTCAGGAATAATGTAGATGATGGAATACAATATCACGTATCAGAAAGCACGCCTGGTACACGATCCCATTCGTCTAGCAATTTAAAATCAAAGTTCATCAATTCATTATCATCAGAGGCTGCAAGCTACGAAGTGATTATATATCCGAAAATTTCATTGAGATGTCCTGTCATTTGGCTGTATAAAACGTTCTCTCATCATCGTGGTGTGAAGTATTTTAGATGCCTGAAGTTATGATACATTTTTGGTACAGAAGTAGCAGTGAATTATGAAAGTGCACTCTGCAGCATTCTGCACACTTTCGCAGCACTCACACAAACTTTTAGTCTCATCAGGAGTCTTGCTCTCAATGGCGAAGTTCTCATAACTCTGACCAGAATACAATATGATAATCTTCGTTACCTCTTCTACTCTACAGAACGCGCTCTTGCACTTGATATATTCCGTTTTGAATAGCCTTGCAATCAGCTTCTCATTTGGGAATTTGGAAATGCTTCTGACTCACATCGCGATCCCTGATCTCCGCTACGCGCTCCTGGAGAGCTCTCTTCACCATATTCTCTCCTGACATCTCATGGATCTCGAAGATCTCTACTCTGGTTCGAAATATTAGCTCGCGCACGTTCACTATGTCATCAAAATCTTCTTGAGTGACTTATGGCAGTTTGGCTCTTAGAATCACAATCGCTTGAATCTTCTACTGTCATATGTCAACTGGTGCTGGGCGATCGCACTCCGGAATATCCTTCCTGAGTAATTTATATTCAGGCTCATCGATCCTCTCTTCTTTCCCCTTTTCGAATGGCCCTTGTTCATCGACGTCAAGTTTCCGGATCAGTTCTCGATAGTAGAGATGCTACGTTCGACAAGGCGCCTCGAAAACCGTGAATGTGGAGTGATCAGACCGAGCAAGACAAACGTCAGTGAGAGACCATCATCCGTTTTCTACATACGTGCGTCTCGCTCACTTTTATGCGTCCAGTTTCACGCCTGTTGTATAGCGAGAAAAACAGATTACCTATGTGCCTACGAAATCATCTATAGTCTAATCAGATATCCTCCTGGTACAGTTTTCTGATTATCTTGTTCTAGCATCCTCATCGACATAGATGTTTTTTTTTGAGTCTCTGTTCAATACAGCAGTTCGATGTCTTTCCCTCTCCTATCGGATCAAGCATTCTCTCTCGACTTCGAGTCTTGCGGCTTACTATCATAAACTTCCGCTTTCGATGCTGCGGCTTTTAGTATTACAAAATTCGAGCCTCTTGGATATCAGATTCGATTTTTAGTGATTCTGGTCCACCATCGATAAAACCTTGCTGATGAAGATCCAATCATCAAATGAATTATTCTAGTCAGTACTGAGAACCAGCTGATTGGTTATTCACCTTGCCGAAAAAAAACCATTATAGGTTTTTCCGTATATCTTCATGAATCATGCAACTATCGACTCAGGTCGGAATTTTCTGATCGAATAAGAATCGATCTTCATTGGTACTCGAATTCTCTGAGTTCTCCTCATTCTATCATTCTGATGATTGATAACTAAATCTGTCTCAATGTTCTATACGCCCTAAGGTGCCTGAAGGCTGCCTTCATTCTTGTTCTTTTTCAATTGTGGATTTTCCGGAAATTATTCATCTCCAGGTACATTTTTTCTTCTCATTAATTTATTATCATCATTCTAAGTTGAGAATCGGATAGGCTCTGACTCTTCAGTAATCAAGTTGCGTTCAATAATGAAAAAGCCCAAGCGTGACTGCATAGCCCTCTACATTGGAGAAGTGAAAAAGATCATCAGTAGCCATCTCATCGTCCGTTTTGCACAGCGGAAGACGAGATTCGGTTTGCGACCTGTTTCATGTCTGTAATACCGGAATTTTTTATGTCCTATGCAACCATAGATCATACTTCACCCATCCTGAAGTTCCTTTTTCAATCAACCGTTGATATCTGAAGTGACCAATCAACTGGGAATGCCTACGACTGGTTCGGGTCAAGTGAAATTTCTTTGTTCCGTCGCGAGCTTATAGAGTGACTTCAGGCACTCAAAAATTCGTAGCGACGTGGTCGTTATCCCAATCAGCGTCATGACAGCCAAGCAGACTGAGCAGGTACGATTTATTTTCTATTGCCGTTACGATTTGCCTTTTGAGCGCACTGTAGTATGATCATGATCTTGGATTATAGAACTGGGGAGTCAGACACCATCGCTATCGTGGAGGTCATCCATTCCTCTCACGATATAGACCAGCTCCTGCATTCGATACGTTTTTAGAGCCATGTTCCGATCATTTTCTTACGAACTAGAATCTGCCTGGCATCCAAGAACCGTGATCGAGATTCTCAGTTTTCCCTATTCATCAAAATAAAGATGAACTGAGTCCTTCCTTAATATGTACACCAAATTGTAACGAACTCTATTTTGTATCAATTCCCTTGGAACTGCATCTTCATTGTTCTTTGGAACTTCTGAAATACAAGAAGACACCAGAACTCACAAGGTGCAATGAGAATTCGTAATTTCCCATCCCATTTTAATTGCTGCCAAGAAAAACGTACAATCCATTCCCGCTATATTCTATATTCTTGAGTGAGGTGGTGAGGCGATATTTGGTTATGTTTCTAGACCACTATTAGTGACTGCTCATTACTCCATGTTCCTGCATAAGACAGAAACCCTCCACTCAGAAGACCATATACGCTACCTCAGGACCTGCATTGTAGCCTGAGACCGCACCTCCGCATTCAGGGATTTGCGGTGATAGACAATTCTGGTACCGAGCTGGAGAAAAAAAAATGTCATCCAGAATGAAGAGGAGAACAAGCGACAAGCGCCTAGGCTCAAGAGAACCATTAGAACACGGTAAATTTCAGCATCTTTTTTGTCGGAATCGAGAGAACCAGGTGAACGAGGAACGACGACGTTCTGATCAGGGAAAAAAAAGCAGAGCATCAAACTAGCCTTAGCCATCAGTGTGACAAGGGACAAAATTCGCTGCTGATTCTCCATCGGGTGCCTCCTATGATTGTGGATTGCGATAAGCCTTCAAGATACGGGCGATACTGAGGGAATGGAATAATCAGGGCGGAAGAGAACTAGCTGGTTGTGGAGATACCAACTGAGAACCAGTACTCACTAAGTATGTTGAAGACAACATACTCTCAATGGAGTAGCAATCTCCGCACTCATCCCGATCGGGTCCATCCTCGGATATGAGTGACGTTAAATTGATTAGAGAACATGGACTTTGAAATGAAGCCTACATGAGTAACAGGGAGTAATTGCAGAGCTCTAGAGTTCCAGCGATCACAAGAGATTTATGTGACTCCCATTCCGGAAGCGATTGATGAAGTGTTCTCAGCTAGAAGATGATGTGCGAAAGTACGTAATCCGCTTGATGTGAAAATATTCGTTCCTGAAGTGTTTTCACTAAGACGCAATTATCAAGAGAGTAAATGAGCTTGAACGAAAGTCAAGGCGTGAACTAATGACATGCAATTTGTGTTTGAATCGTTGAACAAGCGGGATGGAGAACCGGTGTCACACCTGAGGAGAAGCCAGAGAATGCCAAATTGAGCCCTGTAGCGTATGCACGCCGAGACGCAACATCAACCTACAAGCATTAATTTACAAGATAAAATGAAGAAGAGGCGACTCAGACCCGTTGCGGTTAGTATGAAACCGACCGAAGGTCTAGGCTACGCATGGGTTCCGAAGGATCTCCTAGGAAAGGTGATTCATGACACGTTTGGTTTTAACCTCAGCGGTTTTGTCAGGACCAGGAACGAAGAGGTTCTAGGCGAAGTGGTTTCTGCAGCGGATAGTAGATCCAAGGTGCCTAATGCGATTAGAAGGATGTTTAGCGGAGGGGTTTGATCTGTTGCTAATCCCTTGTAGTGAGATCAATGTACTGGAAATAGATACAACCACAGATTGGTTGAAGAACGAGGCGGCAGATAGAGAATATTTTAGCGACTCACACGCAGGGAGAGTCAGAGTCTGTCCAGAGGAAGGAATGAATCAGGCAGCAGAAGCCCAAGTGGGCGAAGAAACAGCACACTCCGGAGTGATTCGAGCAGCGGTTCCGGGATGGATGATGCCAAGGAAAGAGGGTGAGGGTTTTTAGTGAGTCCCTCAATTGCATCATCATCATGACAAAAGTCATTGAGAGAGTCCGAGAAAGATCTCCACACTGTCGAAACGTGCGGACCCTTCTCGATGTGTCCCTGAACATTTCCCACTGGCTCTTGTCGAAAAAATCGAAGGGTTGATGGGAGACGTCGAGTGCGCGGGCGCACTGTTATTCTGAATTGGAGTGCGCTCCTAACCTCGAAGAGACGAGGGGGCAGTTAGTAAACACATGCTGGAGATACATCATTTCATAATACAAGTAGCATGATCGATCCTTCGCGTTCAGTTCTGCGATTCTTCAAGAAACAAAATTTTGAATAAATATTTAATTTTTCAGTTTACATGTTTCTGACGATATATGAATAGGAATGTACCGAAAGTCGGAATATAATTTTTAGAGAATTTCAGAGACTTCGGAAATGTACGACTTCATGTTCACTAACATCTTCTATCATTGAAGATAAATTATTTGAATAAGATGTAATTCATAATCAATATTTTTATCTCTCTCCACTGGGATTCGAACACCTTTTTTTTCTCGATTTCCTGTCAGATTCTCTCACCGATTGAGCTATTAGAGAGATCAAGAGGAGATATAATTTTCAGTGACCTTCGCTATATCATTGCGATATAGTACACATGATGAGGAAGTTTTTCGGGAGAACATTTGTGATATAATCATGGAAGTGAAAAATCTGTAACATCAATTAGGTTGAAATATTTAATGACAGGAAATTAAAAGCACTCATTCCAGACCAGATGGGAAATAGATTCTTATCATTCGAAATTGAATCTTCACGGAAAATAATACTCTCTCCGGTTCACCTAATCTCGGATTCGAAGACTAGATCTCCTGATTCCCGGTTCAAATGATTATGTAGATTCCCTGCTTCCATGGTGATGATAGATTATCCTCGCTGAATACAAAGTTTCCCTCTGATGATATAACATATTTTCTCAGAGAAAGACTCTATCATGTTTACCATATCGCTATAGAATAGTGTGAGTTACTAAAAATTGTATCTTCTCTCGACCTCCGTAATACCTCATCTGGTTAAAACTTCTGACCGGAAATCAGAAGATCTGATGTTTGATTCCCAGTAGAGAGAAAAGGGGGTATTTTCCCAGTGATAATTCAATGAATGAGATTCATTCCTCATCTGATCTGGAACAGATGTTCTTCTTCTTCTTCTGTCATTGAAGATCTCAGCTCATCTGATGATGTAGATTCTCTGCTTTCATAGATATGAAAGGTTACCTTCACTGGATGATAAGTTTCTTCCTGGTGATATAACAGATTTCCTCAAAATTCTATAACGGTTTCCAGAGAAAATGGTCGGGCTATTAGGCACATGGATGATTCCACAATTTACTACTCGCAATGATTCACACTTCGTGAACAAGGCTGGTTCTTAATTTTGTTTCTTTGCTCCTGCGTGAAACGGAATGAGGTTTTGAACTCAAATTTGGGGAATAGTAAGAATGTCAATCAGAAGAATGCCTCCGCTTTGTTACAGTTGGAAATTTGAACGGAAATTTGTACTGAAGGAAGTGGAGCCGTAACCTAGATCGGTACTTTCGCTCCCAAACTCTGTTCATACGGAATGAGATATTGTGTTAGGAACTTGGCAAGCAGCATGGGAGGCTGATAAGAATGATATGAGGAGATAATTTATCATTATTCATTGATAGAAATACATAATGTGCTGTAGATAACTGTAAGTGATTCTTAATTTTGTCAGTGAGCTAGTCACATGGTTCATATTCATCAGAGCGAGGCGCGACTTACTTTCTCATTACTGATGAAGTGAGATGAGAATCAAACTTCGGAGCGGAGCATAAAGGCGTTGTTCAATATCCCTCATTCTTGAAGATGAACTCTCTCGTTTCCCTAGCTCCGAGCCTTGCCATGGAAGGTCCTCCAATCTTGATAAATATTACCCAAAAAGTTTGTTAGCGTTATGTAGACTCTCATTTCTGTGTATGGTGAACTAATATTATATGAGGACTGACTCGATAAGCTGGTCTACATGTAATGCGGCCTCGAGATGAGTTCAGTTTATTCTAGCTACTTTGAAATTAGACATTATCCTACGACGGGAGCCCACTGGCGTAACTTCGATTTCTTCTGGAGACAAAGGTGTAACATTCCGGTGGTTCATGTTTATTTTAACACGTATCGTACCACGCCTGTGGCGTTCATATATACCCACAAGCACACTTTGTGTCTTCAATATTGCAAAAACGTCACCATAAAATGTTGATAACACGATTTGTTCTTGAGATGACACAGGCTCATATACCTGTGGACCTGTTTTGATAAGAATTTGTTTATCGACAGGGAAAGTATATCTCAGCAATTTGAATATGAGCCGTGGTGTCCCTTGAGATATGAGTCGAATATATTCGAGGTTTTCGAGTCCACATCCCTTTCCGTCAGGAGAAGGAAGCCTCAGAGGGCAAGCTTCGAACCCGGCAGCAGGCGAACGCCTGGCAGGAGACCTGGATCGGGCCATAGGAGGAGATTCAGGAGGAAGATTATTCAGGTCGAGCTCAGGTCGAGAATTCTTTCTTGAAGAAGAAGGAGATCCACAAAGAGACGAAACAGTGAAGTGATCGCTGTCAGGTGAGGATTTGGGATCTGAACTCAAATCTGTGACAAATGAGGATAGGATCGCATTAAGTTCATAGTGAGTAGGTTAGGATGTGTAATCATCCCCTTTCTCTCCATTTTGTGTTCGAAAATATTTCTAACGATTGAATCCTCCATTATCACATCAATTGACATATCACTTGGACTCAGTTGCAGTAAGAAGTTAAAGTTCCTTCTATTTGGAATAACGAAAAATCTGGATTCATTTCTTGTTCGCATTCCATCAATTGCCAAACAATGATTCCGAAGCATTCACTCAGAATTAAGATTCATTCATTATCATTCAATACAATTTACGTTCGAGAACCAGATGGAATTGAGCAAGAGGATTACTATTAGAGGTGGGATATTCTTACCAACAGGTTCGAAGCAAAAGGCCGCAATGAATGACAAAACTACAATCAGAGATAACATTATCTTGAAATCGAATGATACGCTTTCGAAGAAATTCGACGGAAGTGTAACTATGCAAAATTGTCGAGAATACTATTATATAAGCTGTTTCATCCGCCTTCTCATCTTATTTAAATTTATGACATACGGTACAATCATCTTGAACAAACATTCCAGAAATATAGTTTGAAATTCACATCTGTGGGAGATTGAATGAAATTGAAGGATGAAGTCTAGAGAATGGATCCTCAAAAAATCAGAGGACAATTTCCTGAATTCCGACGTTCAACGTGTAGATAATGACAACCTTGAATGACCTGCAATGAACGAGAGTAATATGGATCCCAACAGCTATGTGGCGGAATCAGCTGAAATACGAAATGATAACGATGGATTATATTCATTCCATGGAGGGAAAATCTCAGAGGTACTTCAATCAAACCAAGGACTGAATATTGCAGAGAATCGGAAAACGCTTCGTAGATAAACCCAGTTCATGAATCCGCTTGATAGCTGTTCTTTCATCTCCTCGTAATCCAACTCTTCTTCATTTACTCTTCTCTTTATTTCAATCCATTCATCTGGCTATGTTGGATTCGAGTTCTGGCATGAATCATTGAATACTTCTGTCCATTCCTTACGCCCTATCTTCTCACTCATCCCCACTACACTTTTCCTGGACGCATCATTGCTTCCCGCATGCTTCTTTCCATCTTTTGACACTCA
>UWOG010307336.1:0-14006 GCA_900490065.1 Neuroterus quercusbaccarum
CACAACTCAAGCTTGTGAGAAGAAATATCGCACCACATTGCACGTATTTGTTGTCCTGTTTCCTTGCTATACAACGTTCACTGGTGATGACAATTATGGTTTCAAAAATTTTTGGTTTTCATTTTTTCTAGATTTCTTCAGTTGCTCCTCGTCAGGTTTCCTTGCGCTTCCCTTTTCTAAATCGAGAATCATATGCTACATGTAACATATATTCTGAAGAGCGAATCATGCATGTATAGTTAAAAATCGAAATTTTTGAAACTCTTGGTTACATAGAAGATTCAAAACATTTTTCGAATCATTAATACATTTTGGACCAAGTCTACGAATATTGTAGCAAGAAGTTGCATTTGTTCTGTAAGTAGGTTACAGATTTCTTTCATCCATCATGGTACACTTGAAATCGAAACTCAAATCAATGGACCGATTCTCAATCTCAAGAAGGTGAGTAGCCACTTTCCGTGATATGTAATTATAATATTCATAAGCGTTTTTCATCATTCCATCAGTCTTTCAGTGAATTGAAACTTTCTGCGTCGACAGAAATTAACTGAGGATGGAGTTCCATTTTGCCAGATAGCAGAATCTTTAGTAACTAACTAAAGTGGATCCATGAAAAGGAAAAACAGAGCCTCGTCGCGAAACTGTTTTTCACTATCATGAAACACATCTCACTGGATATCCTCATCTCCACTTCCATCATTATCATGATCATCACCATTCAACTCAGAATCAGTATCGTTATCATGAGCCGGATCAGAAAGCGTGAAAAGGCTCACCTCAGTGGACCACTCATGTATAGTAATTTGTTGTGCAGAAGCTTCAGTCATCCCCCATTTTTCAATCAGTAGAAACTTCTGACCCTGGTATTTTCCAAGTTGGTCTCCATCTGAATCCATGAGCATCCTGCCAGTTGTATGTGTCAATAGAAAAATGGTTTTCACACTTGCTCCCGTTTCCGATTATTTAATATGTTCTGGATAAAAATAATTTTTGGCTATTCGAATTGTGGTGTTAGGAGGGTATATCCTTCTTTAATGCAGGTGTGAATTATGGAGCCTCATCTACTGATGATTTCTCTTCGTTAGACCTAGAACAATGTGCATAAACAATTATCTGTCCTAAGGACTGACTTTTATCCACTGTGGTCCAGAGCAACTTCATTACCTCGTCTCCGTCCCCTCTTTTCAGATCTTCCTCCAAAACTTGGAAGTGGACGACCTTTTTCACAAACATCAGGTGGAATTGATGAATTGAATCGAGAATCACCGGAACCGTCTTTGGGTTGTTCGATATTTCCTTGGTCCTGATTGAACAGACTTGGAATGCAGTTTGTAAAAATTCAACATCCTTCTTCACAAGAATACTTCTTCTCTACGAAACTTTGGCCATCAGAAAAGTGGTTTGAAGATTTTATTCTGTCTATGATAATTTCTAATTTGCTTCTTCTTCTATGTAGTTCACGATCATTCCGAAATACCTCACATGATTATAAATTCCGCACTTTGTACACCATGTTATGGGTTAACCGACCTTTATCGAAGATATGTGACCAAAATTCAATTGAGATTCGCTTAGAGTAGAACTTCTAGTATCACCGAAATGGAAAAAATAACAGAAAAATTTCAAAGCTATCAGTAGATGCAAAGAATCTGCTGGCAAAATACTAAGTTGATTTGTCTTTGAGAATTGTAATTGTTATTATGATAATGACGAAGATAATAATAATGACTGATTCAAAAACTGTTCATTCGTTTATAAGAATAGTCTGAATGATCAAGTCTTGTTGTTGCTTGGTGTTTGTTCTAACTGGGAGAATATTGTGGAACATCTTCCTCACGAAATCTTTGGAAATAATACGAACGATTCGAAAAAATGCAGCCATCAGCAGCAATATCAATGAATACGGCAACACAAACTTAAAAAATATAACCCATTGCAATGTGTCAAGTAACATATTATTGAATAACAAGAACTGAAAAGAGAATCAATGCGTTGGAGTACGATCATCCACGAGTATCAGGAAAAAAAATTTATGATTGTTTGACATTTGAGGACTAGGCTAATTTTTGTCCCAAAGAAGTGCTTCTTTCACACGATGCCACAGTTATTGATTGGGCCCACTACATGCTTGCGAACAGAAACCTAACAACGACTCAGGGTGATATAACTTCATGTGGAACCTTTGCCCTAGGATGTCTAAAGGAAGGTGTCTCATCACCTCTTTCGTGGTTCCTGGTGGTAAATGAAATTCCGTATTCTGCTCAAAAGTAAGGGTTATCACGTTACACGCTACGCAGACGACATACTGGTTCTCGTGCGTGGCTATTATCTCAATGCGCTTTTCGGAGTTATGCAAAAAGTTCATTGTAAAGTTGATTCTGAGTGCACAAAGACTGAAATATAGGTCAATCCCAACAAAATGGATGTGGTGATGTTCACCAGAAGGCATAGAAAGGGAATCACGAGTACACTGAAATTGGCGGGAGAACAACTGTTGATAAGAGAACAACCTGGTAATCTGAGAGTCATTCAGAATGAGGAGCTGTCTTGAAACGAACACTTGGGAAACAAGTGCAAATAGCTAGTAGCGACGCTATGACTATGAAGAAGAACCATAGGCAAAAGCTGGTACTTGAAACCAGAGACACTTATGTGGATCTACAAAGTGATACTGCGATCCAGACTGATCTATGTAGCGGTGGTCTGGTGCAGCAGAGTCGAACCGTCTACGGTAAGAGTTCCACTAGAGAGGATCAGCAGACCGATGCTGAGGGGCATCACTGATGCCTTGAAGTCGTTATCGACAACGGTTTTGAGGGAACTCATCAATCTGGAGACTCCCCATCTCACTATTGGGGCTGTCGCTGCAAAGACGGCCTGAGGATTGGATAAAGTTGACGAGAGCAGTATCTAGACAGCAGTTTGGATACCAATCGTAGTTGCGGAAAGGTCGACACTGGGAATTCGCAGAGACGAAATGTCCAATCGTTGCTACCTTACCGACAAGAAACATCGAGCTAATCTATCCACAGAAGAGGTATGGTCTGACGGTGAGGCACACCTGCTCAGTGACAAAGACGAGTCAATCACAGATGGCTCCAGGAACGAGGAGGAACCAGGAGCTAGTGTGTATCGTAGAATGGACGGAACGAGCCTCACAATTGAGATGGGGTACAATGCCACAGTTCTACAAGCGTAGATCATGGCTATACACGAGTGCGCTCATGGAGCAAAGAAATATGAAAATAAAAGGGACATTCTTATCTGCTCAGAGAGCAGGGCTCGTTCAGGAGTGCTCCAAGGCATTACATGAGCTAGCGACGGATAACTGAGTCACCCTACTCTGAATCTCTGGCCACAGCAGTATCAGAAGCAATGTGGAAGCTGATAGACTAGCGAAACTATCAGCGGAAGGAAAGTTCACTGGACCTGAATCAGTTGTAGGTATTTCCGATTGACTGGTCACGGGAGATATTAACAGGTGGCTGACCGAAGAATCATAACACATCATCATGATAATCATTATTCAACGAGGAGTGTAGATGGAATTTTCCTCTTCGCAGGAATCAAGAACTAGGAAGGAATTTTCTTCAAGCATCATATATCTAAAATATCCGCAAAGACCATACAAAAAATGAACGGACGAGATAAGGAACAAAGAGCATTGGACTGTGGAGAATAATATTCGGCTCGATTTTGAATAAAATATCTTTATATTGTGTCGTGGATGCTAGTTCAACTCTAAATTCGATGCTTTTGTACCTTCCTTGCTCACCTCAATATTTGATGACAATCAATAGTGAAATCAGTATTTCAATCAATTCATAGATATATCTTATTGATCATTCAGCTAAATATTATTTCCAATAGTATATTCCTTTTTGTTTTCTTAGTTCGTTAGTTCATTTTTTGTATGATATCCGTGATTATGCCTCTTGTCTGATTCGTAAAGGAAATCATCTCTTAGTTCTTGTATCCTGCGACGGGAAAGGCCTCATTTCAAACTCATTTCTTGATAATAATCATCATATCAATGTGTGATTGAAATTCATGAACAAGCATATCTTGAAACTTGTTCGAGAAGACTGATAGGAAAATAAATTAAAAGTAGGATTCGAGGAAGATTTCTCTAATTTTCCGTGATGTATCGTTATCATTTTTTTAGAACGGTTTCTAACATTTCGAGAGGTGAAAATTCATTATGAAGAAAGTCGAATTTTAAATTGATAAAAGATTAATTCCAGAACAAGAAGTACGAATCGCTCTTGAGAAAATAGGACTTGTTAGGAAATATCAGAGGTGTTGAGCCAAAAATTTAAGGCGAAGAATTCAAATTTCTAATCATCCAATAATTGAGTAGGGAATCAGAATAAACTGTACTCAGAAATTTCGTTTGGAGAAATTGGTGTATAAGGTCTATCTATAAGGATGAAAACGGTTCAATTATGTTTTTTATTCGAGATTTATCATAACTTCATGGGATTTAGCGAAAATACTATGAATGATAATTGATTCTAACACCAAAAATTGAGCCGATATATATATCTTTGAAATCTTCTGTTTCAAATAACAACAACGTGTGATTTTTCCAATCGCCCTCAGAAGACCTCTCAGGAATCTTACTGGCACTAGTTTGAGAAAATTATACTCAAAATTGATACAAAAATACGGCAACGCTTGAGCATTCATGTATTACTAGTTTCCTATCACTTGAATAGTGCAAAATTTCTTACGGTCTCCAGAACATTGTATTTTCTTGAATACGTAGGAAGACAGGAGCAGGACAAGAATCTCAAAATTCATTTCGAATAAACTCTCTTTTCTCCAACCACGATATTCAGAAGAATGCTGATCTTCTACTTTCCCCATACTGTTTTTCAGATCACCTGTTCTCAAACTTAAGAATTATTGAGCATGTATTGAAATTAATGTAGAAAACGTAACCTCAGAATATTGAAACTTCGTGACATCATTACGAAGCCAACAATCAGTGACGCCAAACAAGAAATTCCGGAATATGGATTGAAGAGAATTCATATTGCTGAAAGGAAAATTTTTTCAATTGGGAAAAATTTCTCTGAATCGACAAATATTTCGCAAATCCAATAATAAGTGGATGATTGTACTTCTTGCGTGTTCCTGGATCGTCTTCAGACTTCCAGACATGAAAAATACAAATCACCACATCATCTTATCATTAGAAGAATAGTAGTTGAAATTTGTTTTCCATGCGCTGCTGTGAAACTCAAGAAAGACAGTTCATTCTTCTAGGGATGTTGTGTTTTTTGGAATCCTAATTTTCAAGAGGTTCCAAATGGTCTTCTTACAGCATTCACAAGATTTGAAGATCGCTCTAGCGATTCAAGAAACGGATATTACACAGAACATGGAATCAAGCAAAAACCAAAACGATTCAAAGAGTTCAGTAAAAAGTCAGAGGAGATGAAGGAATACAGAAGGAGCATTGAAGGATGCAAGAATTTTGGAGAAGTTAATGAAATCCAATAGAATTTCAAGAATACACACAGTTCCTGTAATGAAGGAAGCAGTTATATAAGAGGAAATCGATTACTTCTATGAATTGTAGAAGAATTGTCGACAGAAAACTTAGTTTGCACCATTCTCACTTCAACATTTGATGGTTCAAGGTCACATTATGTTGATGTGAGCAGAGAAATTTCCCTATCATTTGAGATATTCAACGAGGTTCGGTCGAATCCTACACAATGGTGCGATATCTATTTTCATTTTCTGAGGTAGAGGGAGTGGGAACAATTGTGTTTAAATGACAATGACCTCCGCTTCAAGAATATCGTACTCTCTCTGCAGCGTCACGAATTCCAATCTTCTGACGAGGAAGTTGAACTCAAACTGAATCTCAACAAGGAATTCTACAGTGAGTTATAAATTTCGATTCCTAGTTTAAAATTTGTGATGAAAATCAATCATTATTAAATTTCAGAGGACGTTCTCGTGAAGGTCGCAGAGATACCCTACGAGCGCATTCACTCTCTCGAAATCATCAGATCGGTCCTTTTGGCTCCATTGAGTTCCGATCATCGAAGCCCACTGCTATCGGACGCGAGCTTACTATCGAGCTCATTCGCTATACAACCGTGTGTGCGTCTGGCTAGAAAGTAATATCAGTCAATGTCATAACGCACTCCTCAAGGTGGTTTTTTCAAGTCAGGGGCTCTACTACCACACGATTTTGAGTCATCCTGATTTTTTTCTATGAAGCGTTAGCGTAAAAAAACCGAACTTTCCTGTAGTTTTTTGCTCACGACGCTCTCTGGGAAATTTCTATGATGGAACTGATTGCGCCATTATATTCTACGTTGAGTTTCCCTTGAATTCGGAAAAAGTGAAAATATAGAATCTGCACTGCATGTGAGCTGGGCTGATCGTTTCCATTTGCTAAAATTTTGGAGGGCTGCCAAGAATTAATCTCAAGAAATCATGACACGTTTCCAAAGTCTTTTCTTGCGTTTAATACGATGGCGTGATTGGTTTCATCGAAGGAATCATGTAGTGAGAACTAGAAGCGAAAACCATATATATTATTCTGGATCCATAACATTGAGAAGAATTCAGTAAATATGGATCAATTTGAGTGACGATTCCAACAAGAATAGTCGTATTCGAAGAATTTATGATGAAAATATTTAATATTGGTTTTCCTGGAATATCGAGTTTCATGTTTTCGTTCCACATAATGAGGTGATATTGGATTCAAATTAACGTAAATGGTTGTTCGAACAACTAATCATCATTTATGGCGATCTATCAGGAAATTCACAACTCCAGTTGAAGAATGAACTCCTATTCTAGAACCTCAGGTTCTGCGAGTGAACATTTTTTCCCATACTGAAATTTGACTGATCGATTGGAGATGAACTTTTCCCTCAAAATTTTATATTCAAGGTTCCAGAATTACACTTTTCCATGTGAAAGATTCGTCTTTCTCTCTTTGCAATTCAATATTCCGGCTGAGAATTTAAATAACTCCCGAAAAATTGCTCTTTTTCGTCAAAGTTTTGTTTTTATCGAGATTGATTATTCTTCTTTCAGCTTCATCTTCTTAGTTGAAGAAAAAAGAATTTGATGAGACATTCCTCAATGTTTAATTGAAATTTTATGTTACAAACTAATAGAAATACAATCGTGTTTTTTTCCAGAAAAATAATATCTTCCACCTGAAAGTTCAAATTTTTCATTGAAAATTGCGACATTCCATTTAGAATTCACATTCATGGTCAGAATTATCTGTCTCGGAGAAAATCAATTTTTCTGCCTTGAGAAATTGAGTTTTTCGTTCATGAATCATATTCCCTGTGTTGTGAATCGAACTTTCTGTAGATATTTTTTCTTTTTGGCTCTGAAATTAAATAATTTCCTATGAGATTATACATTCCGTTCAAAATTCGTTTTTATCTTTGGTGGGAGATTATCCTCTTGAGCAGATAAATATTTTGGCATAATATTCAGAAAGATCCTTGAGAACCCTTCTTCATTAGTGTAGTTCATAATTCAATAATTGATCATTTTAAAATATATATTTGACTATTGTACATACTCCTCTTCATCTCAAATTTTGGGATCAACCCTAATCAATGATCAAATGTTTCGCTCTCAAATATGTGTATTGACACTACATGATCATCAAGACCGCTTCAGACATTTCGGAGAGTTGTCCTATGGTTGACTTTCTAATATGGTCTGTACACTTATTCATAGAGCTGAACACACCTTTGCTTCTTCTCGGTGTAGTATTTGGGAGCAAATGCCTGAACTCGCGGCTGATTGCACGTGATGAAGCCAGATCACGGACGGAAAGTTCCATTCCTCTCGCTCCCAACACGCGACGAACACAACGCAACGCTATGTGTCAGTGTATCGGAGAGCCGAAGAGACCCGAGAAATGCCGATATTGAAAGCAAAGGGAGGAGAAGGAATATGCGCACCACACGTCAAGTAGAAATTCATGAAAACGAATAATCTGAACGTGGCGGCACACAGCGTTGCGTCGTGTGCGGCGTATGTTGTGAGTGGGAGGGAGGGTACCTAACGTCCGCGATGTGGCTCCACTGATTGCACGCGGGCAACAAACAGCGAGGCTCTTGGTCGAAAAGAGACGGGCTGCTGGCCTGCTGATTTACCCGCTCCCAGAAATGAGATCGCAACAGAGCGGTGAGGTGAAACCTGCACTTGGTGCTCACTGTCCCTATCTTGTACTCCCGCGCTCCATTATCAAAGTTCTTGAAATATAATTGCTCACCTTATCCTTGCTCCGTTCACTTCAATTGACATAGAGGAAGACGTGCAGGAACGATTTTCCGGTATTATTTGATCCCGATTATAAGTTAATCATGATATCGATAATAATTCATGATTGATTTGATTAATTATAATGAAGACCTGTTAAGGAACCTGAAAACAAATGTCTTCACCCTAGTTCCAAAAAGAAATTTAATCAGGAACAGATCATACATGCTACAGCTACAAATCAGCGAGCCCTGTACATCTTCATCTGGATCTTCTATCACTTTTAGCAACAGACGATTCCAGAGTCACGATTTTTAATTAACATGAAGTACTTGAATTCTTTCCAGCCATGACTTTGAGAATTTTGAGGCTTCCACGGCTCCCAGTGATGGCAATTTAGGGTTCAAGGCCATGCCTGTTGGCTTGTATACTGCTGCAAAGACTGAAGTTTGGTGGGAACAAATCGGACGTGCTCGTTCAGCTGTCATCTAGAGTGTTGAAAAGGAGAAGGCTCATCAACTTCCTTGAGCTTCCACCTTGTTCAACTGAGCAGCGTCCTCCAATTGGTCCCAACAATTCAAAAACAGCAACGATAAACTGGGAATATAATTATGTCTTCTCGGAGTGTTCAGGTTCACCATCCGACATAGCCCCGGAGCTCGAACGGCTATCCTCAGTGCAGTAACACAATCCACAAATTGAAGTAATCCGATCAGATTTTTTAGAGCCAAAGATCATATGTACTCCCCTCAAGAGTCGATCCGACAACCTGCTCTTCTGTCCCTTCCTCCGCTTCTTTCCAGCTCTAGACCTCTTTTACAAATTCTAGGAGGCTTGGAAAGCTGACCGCAATTCTCCACGAGTTTGCGTCTAGGTGGAAGTCAGCCGGATGTATGTACCTTCTGCGAAACGTACTTCGTGGACCTGATGACCGGAGACCTGGTAGATGATTATTGTATTTAGCGAGAGGATTAGAGAGCACCTTATTCGCCTCTTTTCGATTTTTCCTACTCAAGGGGAAGAGGAAAAGAAACCCAGGAAACCGCAAAATCACAAAAAGATGATAGAAGTTGACATGATGGGACCCCATCGGAGGTTACCTCAAATTATGAGGTACCTGTTAGTTGGAAATACAATTTTTCTAGACAGGTCGAAGAATTTATAAGCATGGATCACACCGATAGCCACTTCTTACAGCCGTGAGCTGCATCCTAACAGAGCACGATTCAATAATGAAAAAATAACAGCGGAACTCTCGTGTGTCTTGAGTACACGAAGCGATCCAAAGCTGACAGCTTTCTGCATTTGTATCACGATTCACTCAGCATACCCATGCAGCTGTTTCATTATTGCTAGAGAATCCATTGAATATTTACTTTTCTGTTTGGAAACATATAATATTTGTATGTTGCATATTTTTGAGTTATGAATTGCATTTTTCTGAATTCGTCTCAACGACTAGAAAATTCAACATCTTGGATGAGATTTTTTCTCTATCGATTGAAAACTCATAAATGGTTTGAACTTATGAGAATTTTTTATTTTGAAAGTGAGCGATATTTAATTTCCGTACAGAAGTTAGCAAATGAATCAGATACATGCGACAAATGATATGGTAAAATTACGAGAGGAAATAATTCATTGACACACAAAAGTAGTGGGTTAATTCTTTTATTTTTGCAAATGTCACCCCTTACATGCAGGCTCACATCCGATTCCTGAAATCATCCTCCTGAGATTGCATGTCCCAAAAAACCAGTGTCCAGAAGAGTATTCATTCATAGATATACTGGAAAATGATGGAAGATTACATAAATTTTTTTCATTTTATTTACCTCCGATTTCTTATCATTTTCTTGATCGAATATTGATATCCCAAAAAATTTGCCTACCTGCAACCTTGTATTGAGAAATGAATCTTTCCAAAAAAATCCCTATTATATCAGGAAGCATTCAATTTTATTAAGATGAGATCGAATGCAAGGTTTTCGGACAAATGTGGATATTTCTCAACACTGCAATTTTCGAATTCGAAACTTACTGAATAGTGAACTTTCTGAACAGGTCATAACATTACTGAATCAAAAAATTGTCAAGTGATGAGATTGCGGAATTATGAATTATTACAAGTGAGGAATTATAGAATTTGCAACCCGATTTTCATTTCTTTTCTTGAGCATTATTCATCCCTTCGAAAAACAATAATAACATATCTTCATTACACATTTTTTGTTTTTAAGTAGAAAAATTTATCATTACTGAATCAGAACAGGAATTGTATAGAATATTGGGACCGGAATCTATTGAAAGAAGCAGACCCTCAGAAAAAACAATCCTTCACATTTTGTATAAACTTGATGAAATCTTCTAAACAATCTTTGCATGATCATTGACTGAACAAGAAAAATGTTATTTAGCGATATGGTTTTTTCCTCTTCAATACTGTAAAATTTTCAGGAATACACTAACTTGGTAATTTTATCATTCGGGTTTTTTGTTTTCAATTTTTAACTCTACGAATTTTCGGAGAAATCTCAATAATTCAATTATTACCAATATTTTTCGATTTTTCAAATGTCAGAAACATATCAGGAATATCATCATTCGGTAACTGAAACATTCAGCAATTTTGTGAAACTTTTGAATTTTATTTTATCCAGGAATTTTTCAATGCCTACATTGTGTCATCGTGGAATTTGATTTTTTTTTAATATTCAATTCAGGTTTTTCCAGTATTCGGAAATGATATTTCTTTATTTTTTCCGGGAATTTTATAGAGCGGATTGATTTTTTCGGAAACTTCCCTTTGTTTGAAATATCCCGTCCGTGAATTTTATTATCCGAAAATTTAATTTTTTTGAAATTTTTTGAGTCTCATGAATTATATCATTCGTGAATTTCTGAATTCGTTCATACTTTAGAGAGTCAGAAATTCAATTGTGAAGAATTCCGAGGATACGTGAATGATATATAATAATTGAGAATTTTGTTCTCCATTAATTCTTTGATTCTCTTCCATCATAGACTGTTGGAAATTCTATCATTGAGAAATTTGAAAAAAACAAGGATCCTTCTGTTTGTGAGTTTTATTAATTGGGAATGAAACAGTTTCTAAAAATCCCATTATTTCGTAATCTTTGAAATCTTTATGGTAATAATCTACCTCGAATTTTATTGTGCAGGAGAATTCTGATTTTGTAATCGTATAAACTTTTCGAGAATATACCAATTCGGGAATTTCATCATTTGGGATTTTATTTACCATTTTCAAATTCGGGAATTTCATGATTCGAACATTTTTTGATTATGTAGTTCCATAAGCTTTTCAGAGATTACATTATTCAACAATTTTGAAAATTATACTAGCGCTCATCTCCTAATTCGTACATTTTATTATTTAGGATTTTTGAAATCACTCAGTTTGTTAAAATTCCAGAAAACTTCATAAGTTGCGAAATTTTATATTGGGTATTTTCCGATTCAGGAAACCTATTTTTCCATTCTTAGGAATTTCATTCTTCAGGAATTTTAAATTGTCGAGAATTTCATGATTCAGGAATTTCCTAATTGTGTAATTTTGAAAATATACTGAAAATTTTATGATTTGAGGATGCTTCAATTCTGCTATATCATAAAATTGTCCCGAATTTCTTTATTCGGTGAATTTTCCATATGGAATAACAATTATTGTGGAATTTTTTTCATGACTCATGATTCCTGAATTCTACGTCAGAAATTTCTCAATTCAATCATGCTATAACTGTCAGAAATGTTCTCATTCAACATTTTCATTGCGAATTTTTTGAATTCTGTCATGATATAAATCGCTGGAAATTTCATCATTGGTAATATTACGAATAAGGGAATTTCCAATTTGTGAATTTCACCATCTGGGAATATTATTTTTCAATAATGTCACTTTGTCGGGAATTCAATTGTTCCAGAATTTTTAAATCCTAAAGTACTTTAATCTGTTGATAATGTTATCCTCCAGAAAATTTTAAATTCTGTTATATCATAAATTTTTTCAGAAATTCCATCATTTATGTAGTCTATCATTCATCAAATCTTTGATTCCTCGATATTATAGACTTTGTGGGTATATTCCAATTCGCAAATTTCATTTTTTGAAAATTCTACTCCATTTTTTCAAATCTTGAACATGTGCTATTATAAGCTCTCGAAACGTTATATTATTGAAAACTCATTTAATTTATATTTTCATGGAATTTCGGAAATCCTTCTAATGACGCAAATTTTCAGATTTTTTAATATTGGGAACTTTCCAGGAATGTTATTATTCAGGAATTTGAATATTCAGAAATTCTATATTCCTGCAATATTTAAATTCTTTTAGAATATTTCTCTATCCAGGATTTCTACAATTCGTGAATTTTATGACCAGGAAATAATTTATCTTTAATTTTCAATTCAGGAATTTTAATATTTTGATATTTGATCCTCTCGAGATTCTCCAATTCAATCATTTTCCATTGATCGAGGACTTGATATCCTAGGGAATTCTTCGATTCGAAAATTCTATCATTGAAAAATTTTCCAGTTCATCTAACGTGATTGAAGGACAGTTTAGAATTGAGAATTTCAGATTTCATAAATGTTGAACTGTCAAGAATTTCATGATTCAGAAATTTTACAATTGTTCAATTTCATCAATTTTCTTCATATTTCATGATTTGATAATTCACCAATTCTTTGATATCATCGAATTTTGGGATTTCATTATTCGAACATTATATCTTTCGGCAATGATTCGATCATGTAGGAATTTGTCATTTTTGCGATATTAAGAACTTTCCCAAATTTCTATTTGTTTTTCATTCTCCGGGAGTATAACGTTGTCAGAAATTCAATTTACCAAAATTTTCCAAGCATCCCTGAATAATTGTGCAGGTTATTTCAAAAGAAAGAGTGAAATATATTTTCATACCGTCATCGAGCTCATTTAGTTGCTCGGTTATAAATTGTTTCGCCGCCGCCTGATGCAGTCAGATCAAACAGAGTGGTCAGAAGAATGACCACGTATGCACAAAAAATTATAAATTTTGAAGAAACCATGGTGATAACTTGACTGCGATCGTAAGCTTATTACTTGTCCTAATCGAAGAGTTGAGCACTCAGATACAAAATCGTTATCGCTTTTTCTGCTTTGTCATCTTATTCACGACTTTTTCTATTTTTCGAACCAGATACATATTTTAACATCTAATATTTTCCATGTGCAGCATGACTGACTCAGCAAACAGAAAATAGTGAAATATTGAAAACACACTCTGGAAAACAAGTTTCATCGTCACAAAATTGAAAAGACTATCGATAAATTTAGAAATAATGATCGAATGCATCAAGGATGATACTCTAGAAAAATTGATTTTTGCTCTTCATGGAATTCCCGTGATAAAAGATTCCCAAATTATAAAATAATAGAATTTCTTGAATCGAGGAAAACTTCTGAATGAGGAAATTCAGAAATGATAAAATTGCCGGAAAATAGAATCAGAGAAAAAAATAATTCATGAATTGAGAATTTCTCAAATGATAAAATTACGAGAAGATTCAGTTTATTACTAGGTTGAAAAGACATTCGATAAAATTTCAGGATAAAAAGAATGCAGGTGAACAATCCTGAGGTCAAAATAAATTTTTGACTCTATAGAATTTCCGTAATGAGAAATCCACAAATAACGAAACATCCAAATAATGAAATTGCTCAAATCAAC
>UWOG010307709.1:6643-22168 GCA_900490065.1 Neuroterus quercusbaccarum
CAAAAACTATTCAATTTATGTTGGAAAAGTTCAATATTCATACTATTTATAGAGTCTCATTCAGAATGAACTCTCTCATAACTTTGAGTGGAGATAATATGATTCATTTCATTCGAGAGTTTCAAATTCCCATGATTCTACTTGTTCCTATTCATTTTCTATCCGTCGCTTTCCTCCGTTTGTTTTCCAAAAATGGGACGGGTTATTCAATTTTCTGTTTTGTAATTTGCAGTTGTTGAAGTGGTGAGGTTGATGCATGGCTGCGGGATTATTCTTGCAGGTAGATCAGTTCATTGTTCGCTCTCCGTGGGCGAACTTCCTGTTCACCCAATGAGCGAGCATCCAGTTTTCCAGATGGGTCTGAACCAACAATATCTTATTTTCTGGATTTGATTATTTTGGCTCCGAGAAGAGTCTTGAATGAACACCGAAACGTTGGCAGTGTATATTTTCAGTAATGAGGGAGGAATAAAACTAGACGAAAGAAAAGATGAGGAGGAAGCGAAGATGGTTGGTTGCCTCCTTCTTCCTTCCTCTATTCTTATTGTTCGAATTTTTGTTGCAGGTCATTTATCCAAATTTGATCTTGATTTCCATCGGATTCCTGAGTTATTCTTTACATTTCTCTCAGATTTTTGATCATCATCCCATGCTATTCGGATGTTCCAAAGCGAAAATGATTCAGGATTTAATTTTCTACAAATGTGCGTATTTCCACGAAACTGTAACTTACACAGGTAAAACGGCACAGGTGATTGAAGTCAAATTTTTTATGGATTCTATGGTTTTTTTGATGTTATTCAATACGTGGCTGGGAATGCGAAAAAAATTTGATCGAAAAAGTTCTAGAAAAATGAATTTCCTTCCAAGAAGGTCGCGATCACTGAATCTCTACTATCGATATTTTTTAAGATACTCAAGTTTTTGTTCTTCATGATTCCAAGATTTTCATGGAATTGCGATTCAAATCATTGAAAACGCACTCGTTCAAAAAAACCAAGAATTTGATTATCTCGAAGAATATCAATCATAGAGATTTTGTGTTCAGGACCTTTCTCGGAGGGAATGCAAATCACTTCTGAATTTTCATTTAAGTTTTCGCTGTAATTCAAGCCCTTCATGAAATAACAAGGGAAAAACGTGGAATCGATGGAAAAATTGACTTCAATTTCCTGTACTGTCTCACCAGAAAAAAAGTTCAAGTTCACGTGTATTTCCAATGGGGAATCTGAATTATTTATATGCACCGAATTTCTAAGACAAAGAAATATTTTTGAAAAGAATCATCATTCTTAGTTGAACTACAACAACAAAAATTTTATCACATGATTCAGGAGAAGGAAAAGTGCCATAATGATTGGAGTTTTGGACTTTCGAGAAAATTTGATATAGATAGCTAATCAAATTGTACTTTCCTTCCATTCCTCGAAAAAATGTGCATTAGTCTAATGCATCATAATAATTTTTTAGAAAGTTATCGTTTCTACCGATTGAAGACTACAGACAGACAGACACTTTCTCGGGAATTATTTCTTATGACTCTACGGTCTTCAAAACGTGGAGATTTTATATCATTATTCACTGATGGAAAGTAAATTTGCGGGGGAAAGAGTGGTTTATGATATTCAAACGGATTTAGTTCAACTTGAACGAAACAATTCCATTGAAAACCACACAAATTGAAAACATAGAGATGTATTCCAATAAAAAATGACGAAATTTGAAACCACAGTGAGTTTAATTTTTCATCAAATCGAAAAGATATTAAGCGTAAATGAATTTTCCACAGAATGATTGAATTTGCAACCAAATGGTTCACTTTCTAGATGAGTAGAATGATTTCTCTACAATAATACATGAAAAGCTGAATGAATAAATGGATTTCCGAACTGAAATATAAAGAATTTTTGTTCAGACAGTTAAATTATGAACGAAATGAATCAGCAATGGAAATTAATTTTCAGACAAGAAAATTACCTTAACCTTCTTCGTTAATCTTTTTTTTTGGCTCCAAAAGCTGAGTTTTGCCTCCTATATTGAACTTTCAAATTCCCAACCCAGACCAATATCAAGTTTCTTTTCCTCAGAAACAGGGCATTTCATCAAAATTAGACTCAAAAAAACGTTTGCTGGCACCCACTGAATTTTTCGAAGACTACATGTATTGAAGGATTCCTGGAGACGTGCGCGCGCATCAAAATAGGCGCTTCACGTCTCACTTTGAAGCCTAATAACAATTCTGATTTTGCATACAAAATTTTCATTCCATCTCAATAATGAAAAGCGATCTTGAAATTTTAATAGCATCAAAAACCTTGAAATCTATTTTCCCAACATCAAGTCTTTCTTCTCGCGGCACGTCACAAGAGTTAATACTTCCTTGATGATATTATTTTTTTTCCCCTCAGACACAACATAAATTCAGCACAATATGTGAAAAAATCCATGAATCCAATACTCCAATGAGAAAGGGAAATATTTCGGATTTGGGTATATTATATTGGAAAACAAAACACTGTCCGAATTAAACTAAAAATTCTACTTTTTCAAATTGAGATTCAACTGATTATATTGAACCATCCACTTAGCTGATGTGTTTTGGATCGAGATGCGACTGATTTGGTCAAGGGATTTAGAAATGATTTGAGGAATTGAATTTTATTCCGAATAGCGTCAGCGATCCTAAAGATATCAGAAAGATTTTTTCACTTCGTCACGGAATTCCAGAGTATCCAAAGGAATTCGGAAAAATGATAAGATCTTTAGCGGATTTGTAAGAATTCAAGAGGTTGCGTTGAGAATTCTCGGCATTTCAAATATCAGAATCTCCTTGCTGAATAGCACCAGATTTGAATAGATTCAGAAGATTTTTTCTCTTCTTAGACGCCTCATAGTTTTGACAGAAGTTTTCGTAGCCTGGGGAATAACAAGAATTGCCTCAAATTCTCTCGAATTTTCCGCCACAAATTTTAGAAACATTCAGAATGTTCTGTCATTTCCGAAAATATTATCTCCTAATCCAGCTGTCAGCAAGAATTCCTCAGGGATTTGAGAGAAACAGTCCTCCAGTCTCCTCAAACTATGTCAGATATTTCGAGCATTTCAAGGAAATCCAAAAGGGCTCTTTTTCAGAATCGTCATTCCTATGTTTTTCTGTATGAGATCAACAATAGTCCAAAATTGATCAATTCTTTGTATATTGTCTATCATTTACACTGATCATTTTGAACTAATTGCCTCAACATTCATGTATGGTCACTTCTGATGCTGATTAAAATTCTTTTTCAGAAAAAGTTCCCGATTTCCTTCCTTCATTTCACTTCTAGTTACTGTACAATTTCAAACACTTCAAGTTACAATGCATATGCCATGTTTACAATAATTTTCAGAACATGATTATTGCCTCGTACAGATCTTGTACACATTCACTATTTTGAATGTCTTTGAGATTGGAGCACGGCTGCCTAATGGAGTTTCCTTAATTTCATTCGCCGTCATATCTTTAATCTTGAAGTCGTGCATGTTCATTTTTACTCGTTTCTGGATGCCAGTTTCATTTGCATATATCCCACGGAGTGTCCAGGTGCTTTTCAATATGATTGCAAAAATATCGCCATCGTGCGTGGATAAAACACATTGTTCGTCGGTTGGCATGGGCCCAAGGTGGCTATTATTTTCTTTTACTTGGATTCGTTTATCCAGAGGGAAAATGTATCTTCGAATTTCAAATATTTGGTTTGCATTCGCGTTGGGGATCAGTCGAACAAATTTGAGGTCTTCAAGTTTCAATCTTCCGAGGCGTATATGACGGTCCCAGAGAGGAGACTTTTTTCTGGCAGGAAACGACCTAGTTCGAGTGAAAAGAGGCAGGTCTGCAGGAACCGGAGGCCTGACCGAAGGATCCGAGAAATCTGATCTGGCAAGGAAGAGAGAGGTTTCAGATGATAGATGCCTGTCGGGGTAATCAGGGAGTGCGCAGAGATGAGAACCAGGAGTGGAAAATTCATTGGATGAAGAATCGAACAGTGAATCGAAATCTGCAATCGAAAATACAGTACCAAGTTTATCTTCAAGTCCACAATCGTGCATTATAGGAAAATTTCTGAAGATATTCACAATCAGCCTATTATCACACGCGAAGAATATTTCCAGATTGAGATGCATAACTCAATGAATTTACCCACTTCGCGAGGTGATTCACAATTGAGTATAATTCTTCCCCATAGAAGAAGAATTATCAACAGCGAAATTCCGGAGATGGATATTATCAGTACGTTTCAGCATCCTGAAGAATAGCCAGCGGAGAGTCAATCGAAAGCTAATCGAAAAACTGACAGAAAGATATCCCATGCACGACTCCTTATATTATGAATTAGGTTTTGTCGATCTGAGTAATTGATAGGGGATTAACTTTGATATGGCAAATAGAAAATTCTCTGATAGACTCCGCTTATATGCAGTACTCAAGTGCGAGAATGAGAAGTTATCCTCGAAATTCTAGAGATGATTCAGTAGTATCAGATGATCCTGCATGCAAGGAGAATTGTGATAAGAAGATCAAAACATCAATATTCCGGAGCACATCCTTAGTTCATATCAGTTGAGGTTGCTCCTAAACCTAGGGAACCCTATGTTACAATGATGCTTGATAAGTTCGAAGGCAATAAGGGATATTTGCCACTATCATTGTTCTATATTGTACAATTCAGGATTTTAAGAACTGCTGATGGTATTTCCGTTACAGAAGGTTCCTGCTGAATAAAGACTGTCACATAACTGTTACTTATTTTTTGGTGGGGTGGCCCTAAAGCAAGGGATTCTTGCAATGCACACAAGATGAGTCAGAATTACCCGAGGGCACCCGATGTCCCAGGCGAAAACGCGTACCGCACGCGTCCACCCTGGCCTTCAGTTCGCCACGAGGACTCTCGCTCCATCTCTGGTTAGGGAAATGGCACCGATTGTGAGTAAGGAGTGAACGAGTATTCAATTTTATCGACTATCTTCTGTCTATGTGTTCTTTGCTTCCTCGGGATTCTCGATTCCTATTCCCCCTTGGTATTATGCACTCAACAAGACTAGAGGTCCGACAACTTTCGTTATAATTTGACTACTTAAACTGGAATCTGTTTTCCATTTCAGCGTTGAATTGCATCCAAGGCTGGGACGTATTGGGACTATACGAGATAATGTAATCATTCCTACAAAACGGAGTCTACAATTAGCCTAGCGGTAGAAGAGAGACCAGGGAATTTACAAAAGACTAAGAGATTTGAATTGATGGAATTTTGATTCCAAATTGCGAACGCAGTATAACACGTAGATCATACTTCGGATCACACAAAAATATATTCCAGTGTTACATTCCGTGAGTCAAATTGATGGTTCTCACGACCGTCATTCACAATAACTGTCTTGAAATTGTCATGGTAATAGTGGAGGGCTGCCTTATGGATCATCAATGATTCTTTCTCAGGTCATTTATTTGACGGTTCCGCTTGTTATGTTCATTCCTGCACGCTTCTGAATGCCCCTTTTGTCCATATCAATTCTAAGAAGAGAGAAACCACTTTCCACTATTGCAAAGATGTCACCATATGACGACAATGATACAGTTTGTTCTTCAGTCTGCATGAGCCTGAATCCATCAAGTTTTCCTCTCAACTGCATCGGCTCTTCCGGAAAGAAGAATTACACCTCCAGAATTCAAATTGACGTTCCAGATTCAGAATTGGAATGAACCTTATCGAATTCGAGTTGTTCAGCTTCACATCCAATACCGCGTGAAGAAGAATGCCTGGCATGAGGAGAGTTAGATCTGACACGAAGAGACGACTCGAGAGGAGAATAAGACCTAACCGAAGGAACCGAAAAATGCGATCTATCAGAAGGAAGAGACTCCCGAAAACAATTCGGTCTCTAAGGCGGAAGAGCGATACTGGAACCAAGGATAATAAGATGAGGACGTAATGAGGTAAGCACTCGCGATGTGAACTCGAGTCTGCAAATAGGAACAGAGGGTAACAGGGTGTCTAGCCGTCGGGGAAACAGGCGAGAGCAGGGAAACTATGGGGTTTTTGTCTCCGCTGAGAAAAGCGTCTAGAGTGCGGAATTTCTTTTGGGAAACGGGGATCTTTGAAGAATTAGAAGGAGTCAACAGTATACAGTTAACATCACTTGTCGAACGCCAATCTTTTGGTAAATACAGAGATGAGGATACTTCTTGCGATACTTCAATACGCGAAGGCTCTTATGGAACAAAAAACGCGTGGTAGAGCGCGTGGTTCGGGACCTGCACTTCTCAGAAAACGGCTGCATCGTCAGTTAAACCATTCGTACGCGAACTTTGAACAGAAGATCCATCAGCACCCCTATTGTACAGAGAACTAATATATTTTACTACCACGATCATGCAACGCGTTGATAAACTAGATTCATAAGCGACAATGCTCCTGGGAGCGGAGTGCAAATGACAAGTGGCAATTTGATTCCTGCCATGAATGTTGATTCGCGATTTTTGACGAGAAGTGCTCTTCAGGATGCAAAACCATCTGAAGTTTCAGTATCAGAATTCGATAGTGTATGCAGAAATAGCTCCTTCAGAATGATGCATTACAGAGGAATGTATTGGAAATGTCGAATATGGAGTCTATACATCTCGAATCATTTCAAAAACTCATCATTATCGTGTTTCATCGTAATGCTAAGTTCGAGCGCGGATTTTCAATCGATCGTGAGGCGATTGTAGAAAATAAAACGGAAAACAGTCTCACAGCCTTACGTACAATTCAAGATGCGATCACAAGAGCAGGGAGTGTACAGGATATACCTAATAATTCTAAAATGATGTTCAATGTTTGCATGGCACATAGTCAGTATAAGGATTTTCTTGAGAATAAGTGAATGAAATGGAATGAGTATCGGATGATAGGAGCTGATGGAAAGTGAGAGAAATGCAAAAAATTCCATCTCAAGTTAGAGCTAGACACCCTGGATTGAATTGTCGTTGTCTTCTCTCTCCTCGACTATTTTTCTGGATTTCAATTGATGCCCTGGAACCTTTTTCTGGAATATATGGTAAGAATTCCGTATTTATTAGGACACTTGATGTGCAGGAATCCTGAATATGAAACAAAGAATCTAAAGATCGATTCCGGACATCGAACTTGATAATTTTCTATCCCACTCCGGGAACAGAGAAGGTTCAAGTAAAATAATTTTTTTTGGCTCTTTAACAAAAATCAGGGGAAGAGAGAAGAAGAATGGAAAGCGTAATATACAGTTGTATGAATTACTCTTCCAGATCCTGAGTTCCGTTCTAAGGAAATCTGCACATCAATTTGATGAGTGGACTTCAACTAGAAATTAAAATTTTACAATTATTCAATTTGAATCTCCTGAATTTCAATCGAGAAACTGTTCGAATTATATTCCTCTCAACAAACTTATCATATATAATTGATATTATGATTGATGAAATCTCATTTCTCTTGTTTTCAAGGTGGTCCCAGCCTCATATGTTGAATTATTCATTATCATAATATGTCTGTGATGTCTCGTAACTGTAGCAGAGCACCTCGAATTTTGAAGAATTGTTCCAGGATTTCAAGTTCTGCTACTAATTCGAAAACATCTGGGAAGATTCCGTACGAATAATTTCATGGATCTGATATCGATCAATCATTATGATTATTCATTTTCTGAAGGTTGATGTTTCTTTCGAATCATAACGATAGACCATGATAACGACAGAGAAAAATTACGAAAAATTTGCGTACTTGTGTGATAAAACTTCTATTACGTCAGCATGGATGGAATTTCTTCATGTGGTTCCTGGTGAGTCCAGGAATCACTAGAGTTTCTAAATGTTGGATAATAATAATAATAATGATTATTCGCATATTATAAGATAGGGATAGATAGAGGAATCATTATTTTATTCCTCGTAATTATCGATTATCTGGATTCACATAATCTGTACAAGATATAAGAAATATCAATTCAAGACTCCTGTCAATGAAGGTAGTTGCTATTCGGCAATTGATTCTGATTCTTCAGGAAAAGCTCGTCTGTACTGCATAGATTTGAATCAAGTTGATATTACCGAATTCGGGCTAGAAAAATTGAGAATAAAAAAAATTCGTTCGTACTGCCTTGTTTCAAATGGAAGTAGTGTTCAACCTGAATGATGAATCTCCAACCAATGTGATTTATTAGTGGATCTGAAGAATTTTTTTTACGGCTGCTGACGGAAGGCGAAAAGATTGATCGAGTTGAATTCACCTAATACGATTTGCAATGAATGAACGAAAGATGTCTGAAAAAGTGACCACTAAATATGACTTTTGGCTATGAATGTGAGAAGGGAACTAAATCTTTGCAGTTGAAGATACTTGAATCCTTGAGATGAGAGGAAGCTCACCAGCGTTGGCATAGCTTCAGAAAAATGCTTCCCTCGACCAGAGAGGTGTTGATCAACATAGATAACTCTGATGGATGAGACGTTGACTGGAAAGTATTTCAAGAAATTCTAAAGCGAGTGCATGACTTAGCAGAGAAAAAAACTGCATGAATCATGGAAGAGATAGAAATGCTTCCTCCATCATAATGGAAGTGGCCCTTAGTTGCAGCCTTTTATTTTTCAGCTATTTCTGATGAAATATGAGATAAAAAAATTTCGACAGCCCTCATGATATCGGGAGAATACTCTGAGAGGTGAAAGATTTGCAATACTTGGAGGAAATGAGAAAGAATTCGCCGAAGCAGTTGTTTCCTACGAAAAAACTACTATTGAGAAATCTGCGAATCTTTCAACTGAAAATTGGGCAGTATCAATTGGATTCGCATAGCAACTGCCAAGATTTTCTCTGAATTCACAGAGGTGTCTAGATATCCAGAACTTTTAGAGGAGAAATCTGAGCTTTCTCTTAGACTAGTATCACGGTGACCTATTCTGAAGAGACTCTCGAAGTTATGCTGGCGCAGTGAGCGGGTCACAAGGAAAACTCTTCTTAGTTAGGAATGGAATCACTCCGGGGAGGACAGAATTTGCATCGACCAAATTTATCACTTGATCCAGCTACAATGTAAGGTTTGATACGTGTCAGGGAGATCCTCAAAACCGTAGCATGACATTTTTCTCACATTTTTTGCTTTAGCAATTCCAGTCAATATTAACTTCCCTTGAATTTCCAATATCTTGCGATCTGAGGATTTTCATCAGATAAGTTTATGGCTCTATCGCGAAGATTCTACTATGTGTAGCATTCGCAAGCTTTTTGATAAAGAATTTGGAACTGAATGAGCTCGAAGAAATTTCTTGAGATAACACATTTTTCCATCACAGCTACAAAATATCGAGCGTGAAATATGAATTCAACGAATTCTCTCCTAAGTTGAATTTAAACTCAGATGATGCTTTATCTATATGAATTTTAAAATTTGAACTATATCTTTACACATGAACGTTCCAAAACAAGTTATGAATATCTTCTCCGAGATGTGGATTGGGGAAGATTACTATCAATTCCAATGAGAACAGTTTCACAGTTCTTGAAATGGAATAGATTATGAAAGTGAACTTTGAATTGGGTAGAGAGAAATGAATAAACACCGTATCAAGAAATCTGCTGGGAAAATTGATTTCACTGATCGAAATGAATGAAGTTAGAAGTATTGGAATAATTGAATCACAGTATAGAGAAGCATTTCGAGGAATCCAGACGGATTGCCAAAGATGTCATGAAGTTTCTAGAGAAGTTTAGAACGAACGTGAACAGAATGATCTCTAAGGGATCTTCAATGCAGAATTAAACTCTGAGTGAGGAGAGTTCCCGTTCATGAACAGCAACGTCTGCCATGTAAAGCATCGAGATTCAATTTGTTTTTCCATTGATTCTGATAGATTTTCAGAATTCTTGGAGATTTGAATGGATTTCAGAACACTTCAGTGGATCCCAAGAAATCCTGCAGGAACTGATTGGAGATAGCTACAATTTCTATGAATTTCAATAACCTTGACGGAAATTCATATGATAAATCGTCAAGGATTCTGGGAATTTCAGATTCTTTGGGATTATCCGAAGGAAAATAAGATATTCTCAAGAGTATTTCCAGATTCGAAATGATTTCAAGTAATCGTGGAGAGACCAAAATGATTTAAGAAGATGCGAAGGACCCACAGGATCTCCAAGTATTCCAATGCTTCTAGAGAATTTAAGTTATTTCCTTATGTTCTGAGAATTTCATTAGATACCTCAGATCTTGATGGATTTGAGATTGGAGAAGTTATTTATATTCCGTTTGAACTGTTGATCTTCATTTCTTATTTTTCATTTTTATTTGTTCTTATCCTACCTTGATGATCCGCATGCTCTTTAATCTCCCCGAAATACGTCAGAAAATCCCGCGTTTGGGGCTGCATGCCTGATGATAATTCTGTAGACAATAATATTTTCGGTATAGTGAATGGCCACAAATTAGAAAAACCGCGATCGCACCAGTTCTGATCTCTCCGATTTAGTTTGAAGGCTGTTTTGAGGCGAACCTAGAAACTGGAACTGAACCGATGGTGAGTATTTCAGTTAGGGATGTGAATTATACTCGAATCTTAACAATAATTGTCAAATCACAGTTTGTTGATGTGTTCTGGAATGTATTTAATTTTTGCATCCGAACTCTAATTCAGAATCTTAATTCGCATCAAAATGAAGAGCGACAAATCCTGCATCTCTGAAATTTCATCATAGAAAAGTTTACATTGTTTTAATTCCCATTTACTCACCGATGGAACGAAAAAAAACGTCCAAAGTTACAATGATCGAATGAATAATTCTCATGTCTTCTCATGGAATGAAAAATGATGAACTCAAAATTATGAGAGCAGCGTGATGAGGAATATTTGAATCAGACGTTCGTATATGTAAACTGTTCTATGTTTTTTGTGCTTTACCCTGCCTGAGAATATATCGCTCATATAGATTATTCTGGGTCTTGAGGTGATGAAAAATTTGATTAATATCGCCTTATCTATTCAGTTGAAGGTAAAATATCGCACGCATACATTCCACCTCGAAATTTCCAGAATGGAATTTTTTGGAATAGAATGATGTGAATTTTCACATTCACATCCTAATGAGGAGATATCGGTTTCATGTCAATTTTCATTGAACATCAATTTTCGACGAGGATCTGGGAAGTTGAACCATTTCCGAAATGTTGAGGAGCACTTCTCTCAAGATCAGGAAATTGTATGTACAGTGAGCAGTAGGAATGTAGAAGACCAGTTAATTTATCTTCATGTGATCATATTTAGGGTTGTTCATCAGTTGTCGTACTTTTGCATGTGGTTTGAATATGGTTTGGATGTTATATTTGTAGAAAATTCTTCTTATATGTTCTGTGGTACCTTGAATGTAGAGTAGGATAGTTGTCGTTTTGGTTTCTCTCCCTTCAGATGATTGTGTTAACTTGTATTCCTGAGTGTGTTCTCTTATTTCTTCATGCATTTTTTTGCTTGCGTTATTGTTCCGCATCAGGAATTGTTCAACATTTTGTAATTCCTTCAGCAAGTTAGCTCAATCTGTTATGGAGACAGCTTTGTATATAAGGGCGTTGATGACCGATTGCTTTTGAGTATGACAATAGGTTCCACTTGCTGTTCCTGGGGTTCGTTCGTAGAATTGGTCATCGAAAGAAGAGTATTTTTAATCAAGACAGGGTTCAATCAAAGATGTGAACTCGGCAAGAAAGTTTGTAAGAGATTTGATAATTTTGAATGCATCAGAGATAAAAACTTTTGTAGATAGATACGTCGAAAGATACTGGGATGCCTTGGGGTTAAATATCAAGCTGTTGTATTTTCCTGATGAAGTCAAGAGAGTTTCGGACGTATCTGGATGACTACACTAATCCCTATGGCGGAGCTCAAACGCGCACACTGTATACTGTTTCTCATTATTAAACGAATTTCGCAAGCAGTAATCGATATGCAATTGATTAACGATCGATAATCATATACTGTCTTGAGTGGTAATTCCTGCGAACAGGTGATAATCAGCGTCCATCGTCCCACCCAATCTTCGACACAGAAATAGTATTGTGAGATTCCAACGCGGAAATTGGGAATGGACCAATGTAGAGGCCAACAAAAGCTCCGAAGCTATTTGGCAGCTGCAAAGAATTTCGTTCTTGAAAGCACATACTCCAAGCATGAAATTATACATAAGGTCATTCGGAAATCACAAGATGCTCGCACTCACGATCAGATTAAACACGTCCTGATTGAAAGAAGACGTCATACAAACATTCTTAATGTAAGATCTTACAGGCGAGCGAATCTGCATCCAGACCACTTCCTCGTGATGGTGAGACTTGGTTCTGGACTTGCTCCAGATGAGGAAACCAGTAGTTCGGAACCAACAGTTTGTTTCGGAATAGATATGTTTGAAACACCAACTGAAACACTGAAATATCAAGTGCAGATCTTTGATATTTCTGAAGCCCTTCAAGAACAGAGCGACGATAACAATAATCATTGAGATAAGCCCGAAACGTACTATAGGTTTGGAAAAAGTAGCTGCAGGTGATTTGTAAAACAGATCTCACGCCAAGGGTATGGAATGCCGCTATCGTTATACACAGATCTTCAAAAAAGGCGATGAAGCAAACTGTAACAATTATCAGGAAATTTCACTAGTGCCTACGTAGAATATAATCCTGTTCGAAGTAATTTGAGATGGGCTGACCCCTTGCACTGAGGGAATCACTGGAGATGTCCGGTGTGGATTCCGCCAGAAGCGATCTATAACCGATCAAATGTTTACAATAAGACAACATTCAGTGAAGAAATGGAGATAGAATGAATCAGTACATCAGCTTTCTATCGATTTATGAAAGCTTACTACCCGAATATACGTACACGAATGTACTAGATCCTAGAGTTCTGAGGTATACCGAGGAAATTAGTCAGACTCATCGAAATTCACTCAAGTGGGAGGAGGGTTAGGATACTTGTGAACAGGAGACTATCCGGAAATTCTTCAATTCGTGATGGCTTCGGAACGGGCGATGTACTTCCGTACATCCTTTTCCATTCAGTTCTAGGATACGTGGTTAGACTAATACAAGCGAAACCGACCGGTGCTTCCCTTAACAGGATGATACAATTTCTTGGTGATGCGGATGATCTCGGCTCATTCGGAGATGATGAATAAACGGTGCCTGAAAATCCAGGAATATCGATTGTAGAAGCCAAAGATATAGGCAGAAGTCAGCGAATCGAAGACAAAATATTCGATCGCCGACAGATTAGAGAACAGTGTTGGAAACGGGGATCTGATGGACGGGAATATGGATTTCGGGAGAGTTAACGAGTTTAGATACCTCGAGACCATCATAACAAAAAAAAAACATCGAAACAGAAATTGACGGGCGACTGCACGCTGAAAATGTGTGCTACTATGCAGCAAATACATCACTCCAATCACGATTGCCATCGAGAAACATGTATGTGAGAATTAACGGAACGATAATAATGCCAGTCGTCATGTCCGGTTGCGAAATGAGGGCGCTAACAATAAAAAAAAGAGCAGGTTCAGAATTTAGAAAATAAGGTGTATAACGAAATAAGAAATTACATAACAAACAAACCGATCAAATTTTCCGCGAAAAGAAGAATGTATAATATTTCAAGTGCAGTTGGCAGTTTTCTTCACATTCACAATTCTGAATATCTTTGAGATGGGTGAACGACTGCCTAATGGAGTTTCCTTGATTTCTTCTGGTGTCATTTCTTTGATCTTGCCGCTGTTCATGTTAATTTTCACCCTTCTCTGATGGCCATTTCTTCTGTTATATATTCCGCGGAGTATGCTAGTGCTTTTCACTATGATCGCGAGGACATCGCCATTCGACGTTGATACTACACTTTGTTCTTCGGTTGGGATGGGCCCAAGGCTACTATTCCGTTCTCTCACTTCAATTCCTTTATCGGAAGGAAAGGTGTATCTTCGAAGTTCGAATGTCCGGTTTGGATTCGCTCTGGGGATGAGCCGGAAGAATCTGAATTCTTCAAGCTGCAATCCACCGAGGCGTATAGGACGATCGTAAGTAGGAGGGAACATGAATCTGTCAATAAGAGGTGGCTCGGCAGAATGCAAAGGCCTGATCGGAAGATACGTGAGATATGGTCTGACAGATGGAGAGGACCTTTCAGGGGAGAATTGCCTTCCAGGATAATCATAAGCTCCGCAGCAACAAGCACCAGGAATAGGAGCTCCATTGGGCAAACAGTCGAACGGTCTAACCCAATCTAGGGAAATGAATGATAGATTCAATTACTAATAAAGTATAAAATAATGGAGAAAACCCAAAGTGCTATTTTCGTATGAACACTCTCAACTGGAACATGAAAATGAAGAGGTCGGAAAGATGACTCTCTAGGAAATGATTCAAAATTTGATCAAAATTACAAATATATTTTTCATCATATTTACCAATGGAATTGAATATAGTCGTCGCGAACAGAATGAGAGTACCAACAGTTTTCATATTTTCAATCAGATTGATAAATTATTGCTGGATGAATCAAGAATTTGATGATCGAGGCAACTAGCTTATGTTCAAGTGCATCAGTATGATTGAATGTGGCGTATAATTTTCATGTTATCTTCAAGGTTGCTTGTGCAATTCTCTTCTCTTTCCGAAATCGAAATTGCACTGAGATTATATTCAGGGGAGGTATGTATTCACTAATTTCTTTTGAAGTGACATGATAATTTATAACATTTATTAGGTTTGAGCATAATCCATCTCTCCTTGTTATTGCCAGAACTTATATAATTCTCACAATTTACAACGAGAAAATTATATTGCAATATCTCAAATACTTCATTATGATGACCTAATTCTGCTAGAATAACAATAATAATATAGATGATGAGAAAAACATATGATCATTCCATAAATATTACACTGGATGACTATCTGTGAATCTAGATAAGTATGTTTTTTCCACTTTTTCGATGCCTTCACGAATCTCCAGCAAGATAACACATTCAATTGCAGTCTTTCATATTTTTCATAAGTATAATGATTTATCATATATTCTTCAATTTCGAAGCACTTCTTACATTCCCTGGAACTTCCGGATATATATTTAGAAATAACTGGAGCTTTTCATGAACTCCTGTATTCTCAATGAAACTTTCGAAATCATTTCGATCTGGGCGAAAAAAAAGACTATTCGGAATATTTGAATTTGAAGAGTTATTTACAAGAATATGAGAATATCGTCAAAATTCATGTGCTTAGTGTCGCATTCATCATTTTGGGAAGATAGAGGAAGGAAACTCTTATTATGAATGATCGATTTCATAGTAGGATGAATAAAAAGAATAAGAAAATATACTTCAAGGTCCTAACAAAAAAATGACGCTTCAAAACATTGACATACACATTTCGTCCTACAATGGGATATTTCATTCAGAGATTTTTGTTTCCAAAATATCGTTTATATGCACTGCT
>UWOG010309176.1:0-13174 GCA_900490065.1 Neuroterus quercusbaccarum
ACTGGCTCTGAGGTATCAGCATTGCTGGAAAAATTGGAAGTGTCGTGTCAGGAGTTTACTAAGTGTACTCCCACGTCGTCGCTCCCTCCTGCCTACGTCTACTTCACGAGTATGCAACGCTGTGTGACACGGATGGGTTGTCCAGCTCGGCACTTGATAGTTGTCGGATGCCACAGAGTCTACCGTAAGATCACGCAATTGCGTAATATTATTTTATAACGTCTTCTGAGAATGTTCTTGAAGCTTATTATACGCACCAAATGGATGATTCAAAGTCTCATCTAGAAGTACGCCATAAATCAAAAAATTCAAATTGCGAAAAGAGGATGTCATGCATATGACATTTAATCTGTACACCCGCATCCTTTGCGCACTGAAACATATTATTATGAACATGCTGTGTCGAGGATGTGAAGAATGTTTTAAGCTCAGTGAGAATTCGTAAATAGTTCAAAAAGGAAGCAATAAATCATCCTTGTTTTTCTCAGATATCCTTGACACATGCACTTGATAACCTTGAGACCTGTTTCTCGCAAAGTTTGCCTCCACGCAATTGCGTAATATAATTTTATAACGGCTGTCGCAAAGTGTTCAAGGAACTTCTACGCACCAAATGAATAATTCAATGTGTTATCTAGAAGGAAGCCATGAATCAAAAAATTTGAATTGCCAAAACAGGCGTTCATGCATAACCCCCATATAACATTTTATATGTGTGCCCGCATCTTTCGCGCACTAAAAAAAATATTATTATATACATCCTCTGCGAAGAATGTGAAGGAAGTTTTGATCTCTATGAGAATTTTCGAGTATTTCATGAAGAAAGTAATGAATTCTCTTTGTTATTCTCAAAAAACCTTGACACGGCATAACCTTGAATCTGTTTACGACATTCGACTATTGCTTCGAATCTGGCCTCACACGGGTACGCACACAACAAACAAACATACTCACATTCATTGGTCCAGAACGCTCCCTGCCTATCTACTGACAGAGCTCAAATATTGACCCAAAGCCGGCTATGCTCTCGTTACCGATCTACGATAACCATAATTAGGCCGACTAAGGTGTTTTCAAGCTGCCATTGCCACTGTTAAAGATTTGGTCACATTTATTTTGAAACGTTCAACCTATGTAAAATTAAAACTCTTTTTATGTTCTATTGGTTGGTATGAATGAATACAGTTTATGCTCGAGCCGTTCGGTTGACGATGTCGCTCGCATCGATGCCGTTTTTCGTGGAATAGGATGGAGGAGAGTTCGTTGTTCACCGCGAACAAGCAGGTTGTACAGGAAATCATTCTCTTGTCTAGAAATGTTCTCTTTTTGTTGTTTTTTTGCCGATTGAATTTTGGCCCAACTTCGAGCCGATCATCTAGTGAATCCACACAGATCGTTCGGTACGACCACATGAATGTGGATCGTCCAACTGTGTATACAGCCTGCGGTAAGCCATGAGTCACCTTGATGAACCCGACGTTTAGTCGAACTATGGTTGACCATTGAATATAATCTAGTTCATTATTTCAAAACGACTGAAATTTAGGTTCAAAATGATAATTGTAAAGTAAACAGAAACACCTTAGAAGAAAAACTTGAGGTCATGAGATACTTAGGAAATTATTGATTCTAATAACGCTTAGTTCTTGCGGCTTTTTCGCTACATATAATGAAGTCACTGGTTCCTGTAGCCTGGTTCCTTTTGAGCCTATTCACTGCCTAATCATCTTATTCTATCTTCAATTCATTCTCTTTCTCTATTCCTCCGTCGACTTCACCTTCCTTTTCGCCTTCAATCCCATTTTGCTTTTAGGTCATAGTCCCTTGAAATAATCCTCCCACATCCCCAATGTACACGATGTCCCATTTTAATATTTCACCCGCAATATCTTCTGAAATACTTCATCTACGGAAAAATGGTTCAGACAAAGGTTAACCAGAACCAAGGGGAACAGAGAACAGTATCATCAATTTCGACCTTGAGATCAATTTTTGAGGTCTTTTGAGGGTCAAGATGACTTTTTTGAATGGAAACTCCTATTTTTGGCTTGATATTTGAAAAGAGTGGAAAATGTTACGTCAAAAATGTCATATGGGAAATTTTCTTTTGTGACATTAAAATGGACAAATATGAAGGTGAAGTGTTCAAGGTCGACGCTAAAACATTTGAAATGCCAAATCAAATTGTATACGCTCAGACTGAAGTCCTCCCCCAGTACTCTGGGGTAGCCCGGCATAGCAATCTCATAGCTGTCCCTACCTCATGACGGTGGAAAGACGGGATATGGTTCTCAACACTCCCAGTGGGCTGCGATCATCACCGATCCTGTGTTTGGTCCGCAGGGCCTATTTTATTTCAGCCGTACCCTCTGTTCTCAGCGAGCATTTCCATACTTGTCACCTAGAAACGCGCCAACATCACTTCTCCGCAGAAAACAGCGGATAGATGGATAAATGGATAGGTGGATGAATAGATAGGTAGGCACGTGGGTAGGCACGCGGGTAGGCAGGCAGGTAGGAAGGCATTTATTCTTCATAGAAGAGGAAATCTTGCATGAGACACCCATATAAGCAATCGTCTACCTGAGTAGGCAATTCTTAAGATGGGTACTTTCAGATTCTTACAGACTGAAACCCCTCCTTTCCTGCCAACTCATGTTCCCGGAATCTGCTCTCGCATCACTTCAGGAACTTGGAAATAAGGCCACTAAGCCGTGCTCCGGCTCCACAATTATCCCCAACTTGGACTTTCCCAGGTTTTGGAATGAGTATGATGTGTTACGTCAATACTTTCTTCAAATTTCGCTATGAACACTTGTCTCTTTTTCAGCGGTACGTGTCTCCCTCAGCAGAAGGGACAGATGTCTCTTCTCGGGCTTGCCGGCTTTACATCCTATACGGTAGTATTTTTTTTCTACAAAAGTTGATCAGGAATGCCGCAAAATCATCTACATCCATCAATACGCAGCCTCGCCGAGTCTTCTTCTTTCCTTCGTCGGAGGATGAATTCGACTTAATATGCTACCAGATCCCAGGACTCTTAGTTGCGAAGCATCAGCTCTATTGCATTGTATTTATTGAAAAAATTCCCCAGAGCTAGACAGCCCTCTAAGGAACAAAAAGAGTACATGTTGTGATTAAATCTTACAAAATCGCATCGGCGACATTAGTTGAGTAAGTGATTTTATCTCGAAGCTAATTTATAAATTATATAAGATGAATGAAGTTCATCTTGATGAAGACCAGATGTATTACATGTGTTATTGGTAATAGTAATATCAAAGAACAGATAATCACGAGTATGAAATGTAGGAGTTTTGGAAATTATGAATTTACCAGTGTGTAATTTCAAGAGCGGCATTGTAATCATTGAACAGATATTTGAAGAAGAGATTCTTGAAGTGATACCGGGAGAGAGCCTACATGCGGCCTGGACTGTGCGAGTTGATACAATTACCTCAAGTGGTTTAGATAGTGCACATAGAAAATAAATTGGTCAAGGGTCTCCTGGAGAGGTAGGCTCAGTAATTTTTGGGATTGGGCAAATAACAGCCTTTATCCATCTATCAGTGAAAACACAAAACCTGAAGAGAGGCGTTGTGAATATGTAAAATGACAGGAAAGATAATAGATAATGCAAGTTTAATCATTCTCATTAAAATTCCATCAGGTCTAAGAGCATTAGATTCAAATTCAAGAAATTTTCCTAGAAGTATTGCAGGCGCGATGTCTTCGAAGAAGAAATTAGAGTAATTGAAAGTTGATTGAGGTAGAGTAGATTGAGATAAATTGGGTAGGTTTGGGATTGAGAATGTGAAAAAAGACTTCAATAGTTCATTGGGGGGGAAATTAATATCTGTCGATGCATGCTTGACGGTGATGAGGTGTAGTCGTCTAAGATATTCATGAAATTCATGTCAATCGATGTTAGTGATGTTCCGCGTCATAATCTGTGAACGTGTTGTGTCCGGAATGTAGGAAAATTTATGAGTGATGATAACCAAGTCATGGTTGGAGAGAAAAGGAATATTTGTTGGGAGTGGGAGTATAACTTGTGAATGTCATCAAAAACAATAAGTGAATGCGAGTACTGGAATGTTCAGTGTGATGGGTTGAGGTATGAAGTACAATTGAAAGTCCTCAAGAGTGTATCAAGGATGTTAAATGTTTTGATTGATTCGAGGGAAGGTTCAAGTTCGAATTGAAATGTTCAGTGAGAATGGTGTTATTGAAGTTGGGAATGTATTTGAAAATTACAGATTCAAGTTCTGTGCCATAAAAAGCATTTTGTGGTTTGTGCACTACGCAGTCACCTCTCCTATGAACCGTGCTGTCCATATGCCTCTGTTGTCAATGTCCTAGCAGTGCTGCCCTTTCGCTAGGATTAGAGAACTCTCCTGTGCTCTGATTCTTGATCGATCTTCTTCTGAGTTAAATCTTTCATAATTCCTTTCCTTCCCTTCAGCGAGAAGGAAAATCAGAATCTCTCCAGCCACAACCATCAATGCCGGTGCAGAAACAGTACGATACGCAATTGCTATGCACATGGAACAGCGGCGCTGTACCGAAAACATTCGATTGTAATATTTCATGACATCGAGTGAGAATCCATGTTTTCCAAGTCAAGAATTGACTTGCCAGACAACATATGATACTCTTTGCTGGGCTTACTCTGCATCTCTAGCCAGTATCACGGCTGCAAGATCTTCCGCGAATGCAATTAATTAAGCTCACTCAGGCAGCACGATTTCGTAAATTCCGTCAGATATTATACTCCAGAGTTCTGAACCAAGTAAGGACCCCTGTGCCACTCCGGCTGATACTTTTCGCCTCTGCCAGCCTTCTGTCGATTCGTAGAATAACTCCCTGTCGTTGAGGTAATCGCTGATCTCTCCACGCAGATATGCCGGCACCCTGGAGACAAGATTTCCTTGAGCTGTGATTACCTTTCCATGCTGTGTGGGCAATGACTTCTTCAATGGCTCCGATTGTTGAATGATTGATACGAAACCCGTGTTGGTTTTCAGAGAGACCACCTTCTTCCTCAATGGGAATCCGTAGACGAGCCCTTATGAGCTTCTCACATAATTTTCCTGCATTGTCTAGCAGACAAAGTGGTCTATATCATGAGAGGGTAATAGGAGGGCCCTTAGACTTGTCCAGCAAAACCATTTTCTGCATTTTCCATCTCCTCGCGAAGATACCTCCTAAAAAACATGCATTGTACATGTTTAGGAGAACAAAAGGGTATTTTCATGCAATTCGCTTGAGCATTTCGTTAGGGATCCCATCCGGACCCAGAGCCTTGCAGTTTACTAGGGAGAATACTGCGTTACACAAATCTTCGTTGGAAAAGATCAATTTCTATTCCCACTTGTAATGGAAAGGAATAGGGTTCCTTTGATTTGATGCAAATCCCTGGAACTACGTGACAAATTTTGAACGTCACACTGATAAGGGCACCGGGAATGATGTTGAGGATTTTGTACGGAGAGTATCACCTTGTAAGCTAATTGAGTGAGGACGCCTACAAGCTAACAGCATGGAACGCTGAGATACCGAGAAATTCTTGGATTGATGACATTTATTCTATAACCGAAGTTTGAAAAAAATTTGCAGATATGACTGATTTTACTCCTTGCATGAAAGCTGTGTTATGTGAGGTATTTAAATTTATGAACTTTTGATCGATGCAGAGTCTATTATATTTTGATGAATGAATAGAATGAGTGTGATTTTCGAAAGCCTGTCAAATTCGTATGTATTGCCAGTGATTCCAACATTGCGATTTGGAAAATACACGATCAACGGTATGATAAAAATAAATTAAAATAAATTAAAATTCCCTTCTTCGAACCCCGTCGCATATACTCGGGTCACCACACACTACTAGAACCGTGATATACGCCCTGTCTAGATGTTTTAGAAAGTGTATGTCCACTATAATCTTCATTTCCATGAGATCTCGTGGTGGTACTGGAGCTCTACATCCAAGCCTGGGTGTGACGATTTTATAACCGCCTCCCCAGACGTCCTCATCAACTTTTTCCAGAAACAGGATCCACCCTTTCCTCTTGCTGTTTCTAATTGCTCCATTAAGTTCCTTCTTGGCCAGAATGTAACCTTCCTGAAACACAAGTACGTCAGCACGACCCCTTTTACGTTGGGCCTTACTGCGCTCCGTCATTGTTTGCCTGCGAAGATCGGCGATTTCTTCATTTCACCAGTAATTTTGATAATTTTCACGATAGTTCGATTTTTCCGGGATTGACAGGTCACATGCGTTATCAATCAAGCTCATCGTCCGTTTGACCAGTTCTTAATCCATTTTTCTCGTCACATTTTTTGAACAAACAGCCAAGCTTGTAAGACCACATGCTTGTGACAGCGTATTCAGCACTGCTGGGCGATTAACTTTCCTTACATTCCATCTCTTTATGTTTGTGGGAACAGCATGGTTTCCTCTTACTCCAAAGTTTGACCCGACCCAGAACTTGATTCACTGGTGGTCGCTCCCAGTTAGATCTTCGAGGACATGCCAGCCACTGATCATGGATGACACACCTGGAGATGCTAAAGTGAAATCGATTATGGTGGAACGGCAGACACTGCGTCCAAATTTTAGGACCGTACCCAAGTTGAGGATCATGAGGTCCAACCTAGCCACCATCTCTAGTACCCCGCCGCTCTGTTGCAAGTCCGTGGCATACCCCATTCAAGTGCCTCCACATCAAAGTCCCCAGCAATGATGACTTCACCATCTAATTCCCGGATTCTATCTTCTAATGCATTCAGTTTTCTAGCGGAATCATATATTCCCTCATTGGGTGAGAGGTATACTGTTTACTGGAGTTTGACGAGGGTTAGCAGGCTCGCTGCGGACATGCATATTCAGCTATCATCCAGACTATACTACACAAAGTATAAACACTCTATCGAGAAAACCGGCTCTGTTCGATTTGAGATATGTTTATTCATATGAGGTACGCAAATATTAGACAAAAATTTTCAACCATTCAGCCTCAAAATTCGGACGCGATTAGACAATATTATAAAGGGCCTGAATAAAGGTTCCCTTCCCATCCTCGTGTAGTTATTCACTCACTTCGGGCACTGAGACATCCTGTTGCGTACCACCAAGAGAAAATAATTTTTGTGTTGTATCGATCCTTATTTCCTACTAAGTAGCCCGGAGGCTCAAAAAGCCAATCCTTATTTCTTTAGATGATTTTTTTTTTCAATTATATTGTGGAATCGTTGCTGCGCTTCCTTCTGCCTAGAAATGCCATTGTTGGGATTGAATAACCAAACTAGAGGATTAGATTCACAAAGCCGAACAACAGTTTACTGGATTTGAATAAAGAAAATTGAACATTAATTAAATCTATCGTATACTACCACCTTTATTTCTTTAATTGATTATAATCAGGAGTGGGCCGTGATTCAGTTCTGGTTCGCTTTTTTCGGCCTTCACCATCCGGAGGTTTAAACTTTTCACTCCTCGCACCTTTGTCGTTCGTCCTTCTGTCACTGTTATCAACTGTAAACTTGTCTCACAATACTCCTGGTATCGTTACCGTATTCCGTGTTCATATTTTTTTTCAGAGAGGAATCAGCTCTCTGTTACTCGTCGGCTAAGCTTTACTTTTATGTCTACGTCCGTCTTGTATAAGGTCTTGCCCCGCCCCCGTTGCTAACGAAGAAAATGAAGAACGATGGCGCGGAGAGAAGAAATACTTGAACACAAGGCGGACCCACGGACGAGCAAGGGAAAAGCAGCGGAGTGCTTTTCCTTCAAACTTCTTGTCGAAGCAAAGAAGAATGAAGAGCTACCCTTAGAAATTGTAGTGTGATCGACTCAATGGTTGGAATGTGAATATGAAGTAGGGAATTTCGCAAGCATTGCTAAATCTTCTTAGCTGGACGTTTCATGCGACAATTTGAAAGTTGACCATGAAAGAAGCTATGTTGGGAAATGCTGACTTCTCAAAATTTCTGAATTTTACGCGGTGACTTGAAGACACTTTTGATTCTCTCCTGCCTTTATTTATCTCTCTTACCTGCCTTCATTTCTCTCTCTTACTATTGTAGCGAGCAGCTAACGTTTAAAAAATTTGATAATAAAACGATCGGTACTTTACTTGCCTACTCAGACTTTTATTCCGAGCATCTAAGGTGTTGGTTCATCGCACAATTGTCATCCGATGCTCGGGTTACGAGTTAATTGAATTGGCATTAAAGTAATTCTTTCCATTGAGAAGGGGGCTCGTAACTAACCACCTCGGTTAGTTACGATCGTGCTCGATAGTGCAAACAGCGAAGGATTATTCTCTCAGTATTTATACATGAGTTTCAATTATTGTAATATTCCTAAAGTCTCTATGAAGTTTTTTTTTCTAAACTCTCTAGGCAAGCTGAAGTTTAAGAATAGCGTTCCGTAGGCGAGTGAGAAGACGGCGAGTTTATATGTCGTGATCCTCGAGGGTTTCTGAATAGACAGCGGTGTCATCCAGGTACACTAAGACTTCAGTCCCATGCATACCATTTAGCACCGTGTCCATCGGTCATTGAAACGTAGCGGGAGCATTTTTGATACTCATAGGCATTCACAAGTATTCATAAAAAACCTCGCGGCGTGGAAAAGTCCGTTTTCACACGATCATCAGGGTGGGTTTCCACTTGGTGATACCCACTGGATGAATCAAGCACCGAAAAGTACCACGCATTACCCAATTTATACAGGATGTCACTTATATCTGGTAATTGAGTCAATGACGATTCTAAATTCTTTCTCTCCAGACTCGTCCATTTTTTTCGGAATCAGCAATAAGGGGGAGTCATAGCGGGACTGTGAATCTCCAATTATTACCATTTGGCGTTGCTTCTCAATTGCTAGAAGTATTCCCTTTGGATCGTGGAAAGAATGGCGGTAGGGTTTTCTGCTGATTATTTCATCGTCAACGGTAGGTACCCCATGCTGTACCAGGTGAGTAGCAGTGAGAAGCTCTCCATTGACATGAAAAACGTCATCGAAATCCGCTACCCAGCGACTAACATACTCCTGCTCTTCTGGGTTTGAATGAGATATGCGAAGGCTCTTCAGTAGCTATGTCTGTGTCGGTAGTGTTTGTTGCTGAAACTCGGCATTTTACGTTTTGATTTTCAACAGCTGCCTCTCCAATATATAATCCCTCTCGGGTTTTAATTCTAGGTAAATAACCCTCCGAGATATCAGGATTGAGTATCTCTATCGCTATCGGTTGCCTAGTTCTAGCCCTAATCAGCATAATTCGTGAAAAGAGTTTAATTTCTGGTTGTAATGACTTGCTTGCTCCTCGAGATTCCGAATCTGTGAAACATTTTGGAGAAATAGGTTCTCAAACAGTAACGAGGGTGTTGTGACGGAAGCAGATTCGGGCCTGTCTAGGGTTTTTAAATATTGTTTTGTAATTGCGTAGATAGTGACATAATCGCTCGGTTCTACTTCTAGCTCGCCAAGTATAGCCTTGAACTTGCGGAGGTTTACCCCTGAGCATGGGTCCGCAGAAAGAGTGATATCTGGACTCCAGAATTATGGTGCAGACTTTCTAATAACAGGGGATTTCTCTAAGTGGGTTTTGGTATGAAACATCCTTCGGCTGCCACTAGAAATTTCACTGTTGGGTGTTTCTGAAGCTTTGCACTCATCGCTGGATCGTTGCGACGAGTCAGAATTGAGTTTAGAAAATCTAAAACTGACTTAGAAGGTATGCCGGGTGTGCTCGACCTAGAATCACCTTGACGTGGAGGCCACTGAGATTGACTGCAAGAATTTGAATTCGGTTCATTTGTCCAGGGGAATTGATTTTGTGTTATTTGGTTTGGCTGACCTTGCCGACCGTTTTGTCTTGATGGATTCAGATTTTGTGGGTTATATCACGTATCTCGTGCTTGCCCTGAAGGGTAGTATGGACTCATAAACGGTGAGTAAGGTAAAGCATACGGGTAGTTTGTTATCGCTCAATTTGAAGAAAATTGGGGGTTATAACCCGCATATTGATTTGCGTAAGGTTGATAATATTGATTGATATAAGGAAGAGGAGGATTGGAGTTTGAAGACGGTGTATTCACCACGCCGGAAATGTTGATCGTTTTCACCCCTTTTTGAAGAGGACTAGTTGGGCGCGTAGGCGCAGGAGGATTGATATTGAAAGACCTGGATGAGGCGTCTCCGGTCGTTACATGATAAATCGAGGCCTCCTCCTCCAATGACAACTTGAAGTTTTCTCCAACATGTAAGCCATGCTCATATGCCTCCGATCATTCTTTTGGATTTCGCGTGTCTACAAATGTGAACATTTCTCTAGCCACCCACGTGAGAAAGAATCTATGTGATGCGTAACCTGAAATAGGTTCCATCATGTGTTCGCTTTTAATAGCATCTGCACATCCATCGGCACCCTGAAAGTTTTCACCTCTAGGTAATAAAATGACTAGCCTCTTCAACTCTTGCGCTTCACAATTGTCTGAATTTTCAGAGCGCTCTCTGCTCGACTTATCAGAGAGTCAAATAGTGCTGGAAATTCCGCGTCATTATTCAACTCTACAAAAATCAACTTGGGTTCTAACGGCTCAGGTTTTCATGAAGGTAATTAATCCTCCGTAAATAATAACGTTACTACCATTGACTAACTTTTCAGTTTGTTATCGAACTCTTTTTCCCGCACGATGAGTGGTCGCTTTTTTCAACGGAACCTTGAATACCTCCTGTAATTGTGACATGAGTACCTTATCCTATTCGCGAAGGAATCGCAATGATCAGTGTCGCGAGCAAGAGAATTTCGTTGTGGTAAAATTGATACAATGTTAATGAAAAGCTTCCTAATGGTGAATATTTTGGGGCAGGTCACTTTGAATAAAATAACATACATGAATTCCTCTGAAGTCGATTAAATTGTTCTAAGAATTGAACTTGTCTATATTTGAATAAATATCTGGAACTGAATTGCTATTACGATAAAAATTACAATCTAAATTACAGTTGAACTTGTCTACAGAAATGATAAAATAAAGTCTTAACTTAACGTTCGGACGATGACTGAAAGCAAATATGCGAAAGGTCCTACGCACAGACACATACACGAAGCGTGTTGCTCATGATGATAACAAGAAATATAGAAATAGAATGAGAATTATCATTCAATCTCAAACATTCCGCTCGCCTCTTTTAGACGGAATTATTACAAAAAATATGAAAACAACAAAACAAAATAAATTATCGAATATATACCAAGAAATTAATTTGAAAAATTCACTGAGCATCTTTCACAGCTCTCGGAAGGAGACACAATTTCACGATCGGCCTTTTAAAAACATTACTTTTTGTTCGAAGAGACACTACACGAACATGGTTGTCAGATCCTGGATGAAATTGGATGACGCGTACAAGAGCCGACTTTGTAGGGAACAAGTTCTCATCACGAATGAGGACTAATTCACCAGCCTCAAGAGAGGGGTATGGTGCTCTCCATTTAGAGCGAGGTTGCAGTTCCTTGAGATAGTCTGATGTCCAACTTTGCCAGAAAAGCTCTCTCATTTGCTGCAAGAATTTCCAACGAGAGAGACGATTCGTAGGAACATCAAGCAAGGTCGGCTCTGGAATGTGATTAGGCGGCTCACCGATCAAGAAGTGTCCTGGAGTCAAGGCCATGAGATCGTCAGGATCATTGGTCATAGCCTGAAGAGGGCGAGAATTAAGGCAAGCTTCGACCTGAGTGAGAAAGGTAGCCATTTCCTCGAAGGTCAAGGTCCTGACGCCGATGACTCGTTTGAGATGATGCTTAGCTGACTTCACGGCGCTTCCCAAATACCTGCAATTGGTTCCCTGGTCACTGGAGAGTGTCGCATTCTGGAGAGTGTCGCAAAAAGACCTCGACGGGATGTGAATCGTTGGAAGGCAGCTAAAAAATCTACAGCCGTGTAGTCTGATACAGCCTCTAGATGTACCGCTCGAGTGGAGCAATATATGAAGACGGCGATGTAGCCCTTGTATGGTTTATGCTCACGACCATTCGTTGTTCTAAGATACAGAGGTCCAGCATAGTTCACACCTGAATGAAGAAAAGCTCGAGCAGGCGTAGAACGGATAGCTGGTGAGTCTGCCATAAGCTGTTGTCGCATCACAGCTCAGGGTCGAAGACATGGTAGACATTCGTGGATGGGAGCTCGGACAACTGAGCGAACTCGGAGGATCCAATATTTTTGCCTTAAAGTAGCGAGAGTCAACTGAGCTTCACCGTGAAGACATCGCTGATGGTCAAGATCGATAATCAGTGTTGTCAAGTTTGATTCTAATGGAAGGATGACAGGATGTTCTTCATCTGCGCTGAGGAGTGAGTGCTTGAGCCGAACTCTCACGCGCAGAATTTGAGTAGAATCCAGGAATGGTGATAAGGGGGCCAATCTGCTTTTAGGTGAGATGATATTCTTTGTTTTGATGCCTTGAACTCAAATAAAAAGTAATTACACTGTTCGTGAAGAATCCATCCCAAGCGAGCTGATTGTAGTACTAAAGGAGATAGGGTTTCTGACTTTACTTGAGACGGATGACGACGATATCGAATGAATCGTAACAACCAGGCTGTAGATCTCAAAAGTTTGTTCAATGTGGAATACCGATATAGAAGAACCCACATTATTAGCACAGCACTTTCTGTGTGAATATTTAAGCTTTGCTTATCCATATCCATTTCCTGGTCTTGTAGAGAAGAGTATCCTGGCCAACAAGAGGAAACAGGCAGCCAATCAGGTCCAGTCCACCACAACGAGAACGAAATCAGATCCTCAGCTTCGAGACCTCGTGATGCGCAATCAGCTGGATTACCACGTGGTGGAACGTAATGCCACACAGCTGATGAAAGAGTTGTCTGAATTTCGGAGACTCGATTAGCTATGTACGTTTCCCACTCCGTTGGATTTCCTTGGATCCATGCCAAAGTCACCGTTTAGTCACTCCAAAGGTGTACTGGAACATTCAACATGGTGGTGCGTTGAATGTGATCCATCAATCGAATCAGAAGAACCGCTTCACATAACTCTAGTCACGGTAATGATACCCGCTTCAATAGAGCAACCTTGGTCTTCGAAGTTAATATCCATAAAGTTTGGAAGAATTGCTGGTCCAGGGTGAAAACAT
>UWOG010311392.1:0-10417 GCA_900490065.1 Neuroterus quercusbaccarum
TCAGTACCTGGCGAATACTGAACCATCAATTGCCCAACGCTTGACATAGGAAGGGAGGCTGTATATACACGGAGTCCACATTGCGGTATAGTACCAGCACCGAATTAAACAGAATAACAAATCACTACTTCGTCGAAACCAAACGGGTATCTTCACAACTTACGGCATAGTACTGGGCGCTGGATTTATCCGTTCTTCACATTACGGTACAATCTTAGCAACGAACTGTTACTGTGCCGGAACACGAGAGAATGTCATAGCCGGTACTCAAACAGTATATCAAATCAGTACCTCGTGAATATTGAACCAAAGTGTTCCCGACACTTGGCATAGTACTGAGAGCTGTATTGATACGTAGTTCACTTCACGGCACAGTGACAGCACCAAACCGTTACTGTTCCAACAAACAGAAGAGCATTGTAGCCGTTACTCGAACGGTATACCAAATCAGTACCTCGCCAATACTAAACCGATAACTACACAACGCTTGACATAGTACTGGAAGCTGGATTCATCCGTAGATTGCATGACGGTACAGTTACACCACCAAACCGCCATTATGTCGACACACGATAACGTATCCTAGTCCTTATTCGAACGGTATACCAAGTCAGTACCTCGCTAATACTGAATCGTTCACTTCCTAACCCCTGGCATAGTACTGAAAGCTGTATTCATACGGATTAAACATCAGAGTACAGTGCCAGAACCAAAACGTCACTGCAACGACACACGGGAGTACATTGTAGTGGGAATTTTAACAATTCACTGAATGAGTATCTAGCAAATACCGAACTGATCACTTCATAACGCTTGGAATAGTATTGGAAGCTGGATTCATCCATAGATTGCAGGACCAGCGCCGAACCGTTACTGTGCCGATACAAAGGAAAGCATCTTAGTCGGTACTCGAACGGTATACTCAATCAGTACCTTGCTGATACTGGACCAGTAACTTCCCAAACCTTTGGTATAGTACTGGAAGCGGCATTCATACGAAGTTCACCATTCTGTATTCTGCCAACACTAAACCGTTCCTGTGCCGACATCACGGGAGAGCATCGTAATATGTACTCGAAGCATGTACCAAATCAGTACCTGGCGAATACTGTACCCATGACTTCTTAACGCTTGGCTTGTACTGGAAGCTGTATTCATACGAAGTTCACATTACGGTACAGTGCCAGCACAAAACCGTTAATGTGCCGACCCACGAGAGAGCATTGTAGTGAATACTCGAACGGTATAGCGAATCAGTACTTTGCTAATACTATAACAGTAACTTTCCGAAACTTGAAAGAGTACTAAAAGCTGTATCCGTAGATAGTTCACATTACGGTATAGTGCCAGTAACAAACCGTCACTGTGCAGACACGCGAAAGAGATTTGTAGTCAGTTCTTGAACCATATACCAAATGAGTACTTTGCCAATACTTGACAGGTAACTTGTCAACGCTTGGCATAGTATTGGAAGCTATATCTAAACGAAGTCCACATCACGGTACTTTGTGCGCACCAAACCGTCACTGTGCCGACCTACCAGAGAGCATTGTAGTCTGCTCTCGAAGCATACATCGAATCAGTACCTGACGAATACTGAACCAGTAACTTCGAACGCTTGTTATAGTAATGGAAGCTGTGTGTTCACAGATATTCACATGACATTAAGTGTCTGCAACAAACCGTTACTGTCGAGACATACGGGAAAGCTTGTACTCTGTACGTGAAGTATGTATAAAATCAGTACCTGGCGAATACTGAACCAGTGACTTCCCATGACTTCGCATAGTACTGTGAGCTGTATTTATATGAAGTTCACATTACGGTACACTGCCAGCACCAAACCGTTACTATGTCGACATACTGGAGTGTATTGTAGTCTGTTCTCCAAGGATATATCGAATCATTACCTGACGAACACTGAACCGGTAACTTCCCAAAGTTCGGCCTAGTGATGAAAGCTGTATTTTTACAAAGTTCACCTTGCGGTACAGTACCAGCTCCAAGCGGTGAATGTCGCAAAATATGTGAGAGCATTGTATTCTGTACTTGGAGCCCACACAGAATAAGCACTTGGCCAATATTGAACCGGTAACTTCACAACGCTGTGCATAGTACTCTCATCAGGATTCATCTGTACTTTATATTCACGTACTGTGCCGAAAACGAGCCATCACTGTTCTTAAACACGATAGAAGATCTCAGTCAGAACTGGAACGGTATACCAAATCAGTACCTCCCTCATACTAAACTAGTAACTCCTTAACCCTCAGATTAGTACCGAGATCTGTATCCCAACGTAGTTCACATAACGGTACAGTGCCAGAAGCAAATCGTCACTGTACTGAGACACAGGAGAGCATTACAGTCGTTACTTGGAGCATATTCTGAATCAGAACTTGGCGAATACTGAAAGAGTGACTTCTCATCGTTTGGCATAGTACTTGAAGCTGTATTTATAAGGAGTCCACATTACGGTACAGTGTCTGTGTTACGTATTCACAGGTTCAATTTCTATTTGAGCATTTTTACCGCCAATGCATTCAGAACGTGTTTTATATTTTACCGACGATTCAGTTCGTCTTATTATTATTCCAATATGGCGAATATATACAAGTTTAACGAAAACGTGCTCGTGCCTCATTCCATCCTAATCGGTGGAATCCAGCATACAAAATAAACATAACATGGTCCTTCGACGCCGGATTCGAGATAAAAATATTGGTGTATAGTTACTTCGGTTCAATAACACCGGAAAACGCTAAAAACGTGTCAAAACGCGAACCACAAATTGTCGCGCATCAAGCTAATTTTCGGCCATGTGGTCGTAGGGAACTCAAATTCAATTCATCGTGTTCAAGTGAATAGCCATCAATAGTTTTCTTCGGCGATGAATGCTATTTGAAAATTTTGTAAACCAACGTTTATTTAACTAAAAAACATGGACAGTGAAGAAAAGTGAATCATCAAGATCCATATATGTGTGTGTCAGTGTATTAGTGCACAAAGGCCTGAACAAAGGCACGAGCGAGAATCAATTCCAACAATCGATTCTCAACTCTCGGATATTGAGTTGAATTTCTGCAGTGTTCTCGAGGCCATCCGCCCAACCGTTCGCATTTTGAGGAGAGCTGCTAATCCATCGAATTATTTCAACGGATCAACATCGCTGTGCGACAGGGAAGTCGTTCTGCATATAAGCTGTACACGTGTTCCGTAGACGATTTAATTTTGGATGACGACCTAGCGGCTGAGACTAACCCCTTCGGTGGAGTTGAGGTTATGTGTCAACAAGAAGTGTAAACTCTCCGTGGATCACAAGGATCAACTGAATCGATGTCAGGACAACTGCGTTCTTCCAATTAAGATAAGTGGGCATGCTTTCCTTTCAATTCCAATAATAAATCATTTTCCTGTAAAGTTTGGTTTCTTTGAACAATTTGAATCAAAATGTCAAGTCTAAGTGATTTGGTCAAAAAACGTGGTACTTTCAAGACAAAGTTCACTGCTTTTAATAATTATTCAAATTAGATTGATCAGAATTTACCTGAGGAGAACGAAGAGTTAGAAATGACTCAAAAAATAGAAATTAACCAACGTTTAGAAAAAATTGAATCGGTTTTTAATTCGTATGAAGAGATACAAGACCAAATTGATGAGCTCACTGACGAGACTAAAGACACAATTGATTATAGAACAGAAATTGAAGACATTTATTACGCGATGGTAACTGCAGCCAAAAAATAATTGTTGCTTGCTATTACAAATAACAGCTCACTTTCAAACGTGCAGTCAAATCCTGGAGCAACACCGGCAGAGCAGTTAGGGCAGTTAGGGCAACAAATACAACAAATTCACTTGCAACAGGCAAATGTAGCAAACACAGTAGCCGGTAACAATCAGCCCGTCATAATAAAGGCGTCAGGTTTACAATTACCACAAATTGAATTACGTAAGTTCAGCGGTGAACTCTCCGAATGGCTAGGTTTCAGGGATACGTTCGAGTCTTTAATTTACGACAATGAAAGACTTTTGATACAAAATCACATTAAAATCATTCTCAATTCTGAATCCATGACAAAAGAATCTTCAGTGCAGATTCGTAGGATGTTGGACAACATTAACAAACATTTAAGAGCCTCAGGTACATTAGGGCAATCAACTGCTAATTGGTACTCGTTGTTAATTCACCTTCTTTCATCAAAGTTAGATAGAAACACAGCAAGAGCTTGGGGAAAAGAAAGAACAGGTAATGAAATTCCAACACTGGAAGATTTTACCAAATTCTTAAAAGACCGTGCGATTTTATTGGAAACTTGAGAAATAAATGATTCGCGACTAAATTAAGATACAAACTCGAGACTTGAAAATAAAGGTAACTATCAATCAGAGAAATCGTTTCTAGCTCACAAAATAGGTTGTGCCCTTCGCCAAGGAGAGTACTACATCCAAGATTGCTCGAAATTTCTTTTGCTTACGGCTCAAGAAAGAGCAGAAAAGGTTAGAAGTTTGAAGCTTTGCGTAAATTGTTTAAGACCGGGGCATTTTAAAAGAGAATGCAGAGCAAAAGGTTGCAAGCGATGTGAGAGAAGACACAATAGTTTGCTTCATTTTGAAAGAAGCAAGCCACCCACCCTCGACACAGCTTCAGAATCTAGAGAAAAACTTATGTTTTCAACAAACTCAATAACGTCAAATCCAGATGATAAGGTTTTCTCAACAGTTTCAGTTTTTGTAAAGAATAATAAAAATGAGCAACATTCTGCTCGTCTTCTATTGGACTCCGGTTCTCAGTGCAATCTCATGAATGCCGAATTCTGTGATCTACTCAAACTCAAAAAAACTCCAATTGACGTCAATTTAGGTTCAATCAGTGACTTTCCTTTAGCAGTTAAACAGAAGTGTGAAATTGAGATCATGTCAAAAATTAGCCCGGTAAAAATACGCGTTTCATGTCTCGTGGTACCCAGAAGCAGGTCGGAAGTGCCCAAATTTCCATTTGATACATATTTGCTCAAAATATCATCGCATATTGAATTAGCAGATCCAAACTTTGGTAGGCCGGGAAGAATCGATATTTTCTTAGACAACGCAATCTTCTGGTCACTAATTTGCATCGGTCAAATTAAGCTTAACAATGAGGGGCTTTTTCTACAAAAGACAAGGCTTGGGTGGATACTTGCAAAGCCCATACCAGGTTCGCAATCTAAGCTTGTAAGTTGCAATTTGATTAACAAAATAAAGGTTAATGACCAATTAGAAAAATTCTGGGAGTTAGAGGAATGCGCGTTAAACAAAGGGATTTTGTCTTGCGAAGAAAACGCGCGTGAGGAATTTTTCGCAAAAACGGTTAAGCGCAACGAAGAGGGTAGGTTTATTGTTTCAATTCCACTTAAAGACAATCCTGAAGAACTAGGTGATTCAAAGGAATACGCAATGCGTCGTTTATACAGTTCATACAGCTCTGAAAGCGTATCAACAAAGCTGAGGGTAGTTTTCGACGTCTCCGCAGCAACTAGCTCAGGTTTGTCTTTAAATGACATACAAATGATCGGTCCTAATATACAAAGCGATTTATTTTCAATTTTGATTAGATTTCGAAAACACGACTTTATTATAGGCGCGGATATAGAGAAAATGTACCGCCAGGTAGCAGTAAACCCAGAGCAAACCTCGCTTTAACGAATCTTATGGCGTTTCAACCCCAATAATCCCATTGAGGCTTTTGAACTAAAAACAGTTACCTATGGTACTGCAGCTGCATCATTTCTAGCCATACGATGTTTAATGGAACTCGCGTCGAAATGCAAAAAAACCGATCATGAGGTAGCCGAAATAATTCGTCAAGATTTTCACGTAGACGATTCGCTCACCGGAGCAAGTACTATCGAAGAGGCCAGTTCTCTCGCAAATCGCATGAAGCAAGTCCAAGCTGCAGGCTGCTTCAACCTTTTCAAGTGGGTATCTAATAGCTCACCAATAATAAACAAATTAACAGTGTCTCAGGAAGCCTAGAATTTTATCAACCTCTCAGGTCATATTACAATTAAAAACACTCGGTCTTATTTGGCAAACAAATTCTGATGTTTTGAAGTATTCAGTTAACGTTTCGAGTGGTTCGAAGGTCACAAAAAGACAAATCCTAGCCGAGATCGCTCAAATCTTCGATCCACTCGGACTTGTAGGTCCATGCATTATTATCGCAAAAATGTTATTACAACGGTTATGGTTGGAAACGCTTTCATGGGACGAATCTTTTCCCTACGAGTTACATGCGCAATGGTTAGGTTATAAAAGACAACTTCCCAGTTTGAACTATCTTAGCGTACCTCGGCAAGTCATTTTCTCAGACGTTATTAATATTCAATTACACGGTTTCTCAGATGCTTCCCAAAACGCGTATGGGGGTGTGTTTATCTTAGATCATAAGATATTTGCGGCCAAATCACAGTGAAATTGCTTCGTTCTAAATCAGAAGTCGCTCCACTAATTACACAAACCATTCCTAAGCTTGAACTTTGCGGAGCTGTTTTGTTGGCAAAATTGTGCAACAAAGTAGAGCGTGTATTGGACAGGCCAGTCAATGAAATCATCTATTGAACTGACTCAACAATCGTCTTAGGTTGGATTAACGATAAAAACAAAAGTTCAAACGAGATATTTGCGATAGACCGCGTTGCTCAAACACACGAGCTAACCAACATTAAATTTTAGCGACACGTTCCAACTGAAAGCAACCCAGCTGATTATTTATCTCGCGGCATAAATCCAAATGAAATAGCCGATTTAAAACCTTGGTGGTCAGGCCCAAATTTCATATACAAAGAAAAGAAAGAATGGCCAGTTCCAGAAGCGTTAGCTGTTGAGTCAACTAATACAGAAAATACATTTCATGCTAAGAAACAGAACAGAGAAACAACTCTGCTAGATGATTCAATAATTAATCGCTTCAACAATCTCTCTAGACTGATTAGAGTTTGCGCATATTGCAGACGATTTGCACAAAATTGTAAATTTCAAAACAATAAGGTCAGCGGCCCGTTAAATACCGCAGAATTAAGGGAATCACTGTTATCGCTGGCTCAGCCGTCGCAAAGAGCGTCTTTTCATATCGAAATTAGCTTACTGAAGGATAACAAGTCAGTCACAAAAGGCAAGTTATCTTTCCTAAATCCATTCTTAGACGAAGCTGATATATTGAGGGTCGGTGGTAAACTAAGAAATTAAAACTCCAACAAAGACAAATAACACCCGATTGTTATTGATTCAAATCACGCATTTGCAAAATTACTCTTTCAACAAGAACACATTAAGCTACTCCACGCAGCGCCTCAGCTATTATTAGCAAACATACGTGAAACTTTCCGACCAATCGGTGGACGAAACTTAGCGTGAAAAACAGTTCGCGACTGCATAGAGTGCTCCAGAGTCAAGCCCAATTCAATGAGTCCGATGATGGGAAATCTTCCTCTGTCGCGAGTATCCCCGTCACCTCTATTTTACAATTCCAGAGTAGATTACGCCGGTCCTTTCTCCATCAAAGATCGAAAGGGTCGAGGATGTAAGATAAGTAAAGCATATGTGAGTTTGTTTGTTTGCTTCTCAACCAAAGCTTGGCACTTAGAGCTCGTTTCAGACGCTATCGCGGAAGCATTCATAGCTGATCTGCGGCGTTTTGTTCCAAGGCGTGGAAAACCCGCAAACATTTTTTCAAAAAATGGTACTAAGTTTATTGGAGGAAATAACGAGCTTGAACGTTTAGAGAAATTTTTGATTCAAGAGTCAGAAGCATTAAGCGAATTAATTTCTAACATCGGCATCCAATGGCATTTCATTCCGGCTCATGCGCCACATTTTGGAGGTATCTGGGAAGCCGGAGTGAAGTCCATTAAACATCACTTAAAACGTGTAGCAGGCAACGCGATTATGACTTATGAAGAACTTGCCACCTTATTAACTCAAATAGAGGCAACACTAAACTCAAGGCCTTCGACTCCTCTATCAACTGATCCCAACGACCTTTCTCCCTTAACTCCGGCTCACTTTCTAATTGGTCGAACTTTTACTAGCGTTGCTGATCCAGACTTGGCACATCTGAAGGAAGAAAGACTAGCTAACTGGCAGCGCATTCAAAAATTACATCAAAATTTGTGGAGTCGCTGGAATGGAGAATACATTTCGGAGCTCCAAAGACGAACAAAATGGAAAGCGCCTCATCCCACGATCAAAAGGGGCACTCTAGTGCTTCTAAAGGAAGACAATACACCACCTTCAACTTGGAAACTAGGCAGAATTGTCGATTTACATCCTGGAAAGGATGGCATCTCTCGAATAGCATCTGTCCGAACCGCCAAGGACATTTTTCGTCGAGCCTCCACTAAAATATGTCCTCTACCTCATCATGACTAACTTTGTGATGTTTCGTTTAAATAATTGTGAATCATATTTGCCTCTCTTTTACTCTTTGTATGTCAATTTTATACAACTTTCATGTATAATATTGAGTTGATTCACTTCGAAATATTAATCATTAATGTTAATCTTTCAACGCCCGGGAATATGTTACGTATCCACAGGTTCAATTTCAATTTGAGCATTTTTACCGCCAATGTATTCAGAATGTGTTTTCTATTTTACCGACGATTCAATTCGTCTTATTATTATTTCAATATGGCGAATATATACAAGTTTAACGAAAACGTGCTCGTGCCTCATTCCATCCTAATCAGTGAAATCCAGCATACAAAATAAACATAACAGTCTGCAACAATCCGTTACTGTGAAGACATACAGGAAAGCATCATACTCTGTACGCGAAGTATGTATCTAATCAGTACCTGGCGCATATGAACAATCAACTTCCCAACGCTTGACATAGTACATTTCCGTACTGAGCCAACACCGAACCTTTACTGTGCCGATACAGGAGAGCATTGTATGTCAATACTGGAATGTCATATTGAATGAGTACCTTTCCAATAGTGAATCAGCAACTCCTCAACGCTTGGCATAGTACTCAAAACGGTATAGATACGAAATCCACATTACGGTACACTGTCAGCACCAAACCGTTACTATGCCTACACACGAAAGAGAAATGCAGTCTACACTTGAACTGTCTTTAAAATCATCACCTAGACAATAATGAACCAGAACTTCCTAACGCTTGGTATAGTACTGAAGGCTGTATTCATACGTAGTTCAACTCACGTTACAGTGCTAGCCCCGAACCGTTACTGTGGTGACACACAGGAGAGCATTTCATTCAGTACTTGAACGGTATACCAGAATGGTACCTCGCCGCTACTGAAGCGGGAACTTCACAACGTTCGGCATAGTACTGGGAGTTTCATTCATGAAGCGTTTACAGTGCCTGCACCAAACCATATTTGTACCGGCATACGCGAAAGAATCGTAGTCTCTACTCGAAGCATGTGCCAAATCATTACCTGGCGAATACTGAATCAGTAACTTCCTACCCTTGACATATACTGTAAGCCGTATTTATACAAAGTTCACATTACGGTACAGTGCCAGCACTGAACCGTTGCTGTGCCGCTAAACGGTAGAGCTTTGTATTCAGTACTCGATCTGTATACTTATTCAGTTCAACGCCAATACTGAACCGATAACTTCACAACGCTTGACATAGTTCTGGAAGCTGGATCCATCTGTATTCCACATGATCGTATGGTGCCAGCCTGGGACCGTAACTGTTCTGACACACGAGAGAGCATTGTAGTCCTTACTTGCAGCATATACTGAATCAGTAACTGACGAATACTGAACCAGTTACTTCCTAACGCTCTGCATAGTACTGGGAGCTGTATTCATACGCATTTCACATCATGGTACTGTGCCAATACCAAACCGTTACTGTGCCGGCAGACGGAAGAGCATTGTAGTCGGTACTAAAACGATATACCAGATCAGTACCTGGTGAATATCAAAACATTGACTTCCGAATCCTTCTCATTGTACTATAAGCTCTATTCACACGTATTACACATTACGTTGCAGTGACAGCACCTTGACGTTACTGTGCCAACACATAAGAGAGCTTTGTAGTCGGTACTAAGATAGTATACCCAATCAGTAACTGAGAAATACTTAACCAGTAATTTCACGTCGCTTTGCATAGTACTGAGAGCTGGATCCATCCATAGTTCAAATGACGATACACTGCCAGCATGAAATCGTTACGTTGCCGACACACGTGAGAGCATCGTTGTCGGTACTTGAACCATATACCGGATCAGTACGTGGCGAATACCAAACTAACCTAAACTAAACCGATACTATGCCGATACACAGAAGAGCATTGTAGTCGCTCCTGGAATCATATAACAAATCAGCACATTGCCACTACTGAACCGGTAACTTCTCAACCTCTGGCATAATGATGAATTCTGTGATA
>UWOG010312934.1:3129-22986 GCA_900490065.1 Neuroterus quercusbaccarum
GGGTTCATTATCCCAATGAAGATATTTTAAATATTCCATGTATTTCAGTGGAATCTGAGAGTGTTGAGGAGGATCCGAGAGAAATTGATCTTTCCGGATTGAATGAGTAAGGAGACATTTGAAAAGGATTGTAGATAATTGGAAACAAATCAACAATACCCAATTTTTCAACATTCAAGGCTAACTTTCTAATAATTAGGATCACAGTTAAGAGTAATTCCAATAACTCAGGAGGGAAAATATTTATAGATCACTGTGGTAATGTGGTGAATCGAAAAGGATAAAAGAGAATTCAAGGAGAAATTATGGAATTCCATTGAACGCACAATAGCATACTTGAGGAGAATGGTCAGAAACATGATATTACAATCAAATTTGGTAAAATTTTGAAAATTAGAATTGCAAGGAAAACTATAGATAATTCAAGGTGGATTAGCAAGATCGAAGTATGTTGCGAAGATTTTCGGAAAATCTCGAGGAATAATTGATGAACTAACAAAAATCTTCAGTGAATTAAAATATAATCCCAAATTAGTCCAAATAAAATACGAAATATCGTGTAAGTTCTCGTGAAATTAAAATGAAAAGCAGTTTGATAGAAGAATAATCTAAGAACATTCCTGATAATACAAAGTTCATTTGGATGATTTGGAGGTGAAATGGACACACCTAAAGAAGCAAAAACAATTTACCGAGCGATAGATGTTCAGAATCTGCAAGAGACTTAATACGATGATCCTAACAAACTTCAGTCACGGTGGAAAAATGAAGTGATTCAAGGATGAAACCATCCTGCATTTTCCTCGCAAGTGTTGTATCATTTCGTTGATGCGCAGGTGAGCTTCGCACCTTGGAAATCATCGATGATCAGTATGAGAACTTTAGGTGGATATTCTAGATAGAACGTTCAGAAATCCCTTGTGAAGTCTTCATAACTATCACCCTTCTAATTCACGTGGCTGTGATTGTTTTGCTAGCTGGTGGCGGAAATTCGATCACGAACAAAATTCGTTTCTTCAAATCATAAAGAACTATCTCAGGCCTTGAATGCGACAGTATTCTAGAATGAGGATGATACCCGGCTCCATTCCAGGAATTTGAAGGAAGCAAACATGAGCTAATAGGATATTGACTGGTCCTCCTCATGTGTGGCGGAATTGCCAAGCGTTCTTTTTCCTGAGTGCAATTCACATCATGGTCAAGGCCATTGTTTCATTAGCCTTTTCTGTTTCTTCATAGAGGAACGTCCCGTGCCAAACTGCCTCATGTTCCCTGATCATTTTCGGAAAGAAGTTCCGTCTATTTGCGAATGGCTTTGATGTACTTAGAATGGTCAAGTTTTCAAGACATATGATGTTCAGTATTTCGTGTAGACACTGACGGCAAGGGATGTGGAGTCGCAGGAGAGGAGGCTCAAGTTTCATCCTCAGAATCAACTGCATTACCTTTCGTTACCTAATATGGAGGGATTTGAGTCGTTCAAGAGAATACTGAAAGCGGATGCAGCATTACTAGAAGGTAAGCATGTTGATTGAAAATGATATTTCCATCGCGAGAAGTTGAATAAGTGAGAATGAAATCTGTCTCCCATCGTGATTCAATTCTATTTCAAATTATCTCAACGTCAATAGTGGAAATTGTTAGAAAATGTATATCTTTGATTATAATCATTTCAATAGCATGAAGTTCTCATTTCTCAGGCATCGTTCCATCAGAAGGAAGGGCACGAATTTTGAACTGAAAGTGCAAAAAAGTGCGGTGGAAATGCTCTCAAGAGGAATTTCAGTATAATATTCAGGATTCTGGTTCGATCGATTCAAAAACATGCTAAAAAGAATTGATTTTGCTGTAAAATATGTGAGACAGATTCAGGGTGGTGATCTGGTGATGTTGAGTGCGTTTCTGATCTACTAGTCTGAATCGAAACAGTTCTCGATAACATGAAGGATCAATTCATCATACTCAAAGTTTGGAGCGATTACTTTTTCGGAATTTCGTATTTTCAAATTGCAAATGGAAGTAATATGGTATGAGATTTGAGTACTCGCTTGACAGTAAACTTCTTCATCGAGAACTCATATTTTGGGCTCCAATATTCGATAAGTTCCTTGATTCTCATATTTTTCTGTTTGAAGAATCTCTCTTTATTGAGATATTTCCTCTCTCGGAAACTATTTCTCCGTCGAGTTCGCCTGTTTCCTGTTCAAATCATGCTATTATTCGATTCTCATTAAGAATTAATCCTTAGAATTGAATGTTGACTTTTGCATTCTCACTTGAGAATTCAAACTTTGAATTCTTGCATAATATTTTCCTAGTAGAGGATCCACTGATGACGAAATGTGACTATTCGCGAAATAGTTCGAATTTCATAATGAGATATGAGAGCTCAATACTCTCTTCTATTCTGAAAATTCTATTCCACGAGAAAATTTGAATAACTATGAGGAATGAATTCAATAATCATATCCGAACAAGAATCGCATTCATTTTGCCTTGAATTCCATATTTATTCCTGCACTTCTTCATACCTTGTCCTGAACAAGCGATTTTTGAGAAATCTATTAAACATTAAGTAGCTCAAATGTACTACTCCAAAATTTCTCTTCATGGCATCATTTTTGCCTAGTGGGGTCTCATCGATTAATTCTGGGCTCAATTCGAACACTTCCTCGCTTCTCATGTTCATGCCCATCATTTCCCTTTCAATATTGGAAATCCCACGAAAAACCTAATTTTTACTTCAAATACTGCAAAGACATCACCACTAGATGTTGCTCATACTACTTATTCTTCAGTTGGAATTAGACTACAGGAAAATGGTCCATTCCCGAACAATTTGATAGGTCTTTCTGCAGAAAGAGTGTATCTTTGAATTTCAGATTGCCGATGGGGATTGGCGGGGTTGATGAGACGGAGTAATTCAATTTAGCTGTTGGCATATCCAATTATTCGTGAAGATCTATGCCTGACAGGAGATCTCGTCCTTCTCCGAAAATAGAGATCCGGAGAAGAATGAGCACTTTCAGGAGAAAAAAATCTGGCATGAGGCGATCCGGAACTAACACGAAGAGGACGCTTATCAGGAGCAAGATATGTTTCTGAAAAATTATGTTTGTCAGGAGAATGAGAACTTCCAGTATGAGAAACGTTTGGGATAGGATCTCCATTGGCTGAAAATTCAACTTGTGAACTCAGTCCTTCAAACAAAAAAAAAAAGGATCCCTTCTTTTGTGTTCACAAGAGCATACAATCTGCTGGAAAAATTCAGGAAAATTGAATCTGCCAGGAGAAAAAAATCTGAAATTAAAGAAGCCAGGAATAGGTTCGCTATCAGGTAAACAGTCAAACTGTGAACTAAACTTTCTGGATAGAAAAAAAGATTATTATATCTCCTTCACAATAGACAATCGTATGTTCGTGAATCGCGAACCTCATGTAGGGGTACTGTGAACCAAAGTTGAAGACACTAAGCGATGCTTTTCTTGGAAATCTTTGCCGGATATTCCAAATATTAAGAAAATCTTTGAAATCCTCATTAAATTTTCCTCGAACATTCAGCAATGTTTCCGATTTTCCTAACCTCTTCGTGAAATATTGAAAGAATGACTTGCGTCTCTATGAAATATTTGAAACTCATCTTGAATCTTTGCGAAATCTCCAGAATCTTTGTTGAATTTTCAGAATCTTTGAAATCGTCAAGCAATCGTCGGTGATTCTCCATAAACGATTGCGAAATTTCTCTCAAAGATTTATCTGAAGTTTTTACGAAATGATTAGAATCTTCCTGTAGCCAGTTTCGATCGTACTTGGATTATTTTTTGCTATCCGTCGAATTTTTGAAATCCCTAGGGAATCATTGAATCCCTGATGAAGATCTGAGAACAATATGAAGATTTCAGAATATTTCGATGGAAATAATAAAATAGTTTGTGAAATAATTTTTGTATTTGTGAAATCTTCTGGATCGATTCAAAGTTCTGGCTAAACATTCAGAATCTCTCTGGAATCTTCATAAAATCTTCGGGAAATTATTGCAATTTTGTGAAATCTTGAAAAATTTGGTTGAGATAATTGAAAGATATTTCGGAAATTCGGTAATTTTTGTGAAATCAGATGAATGTTTCTCGAATATTTGATCATTCCTAATAAATTTCCGCGGAATATCTGAATTTTCATTATACGTTGAGCAATGTTTCCGAAATCATTGAAATCCTTGTGAAATTGTCGAGAAACCATTGAATCTCCCGTGAGATATTCGAAATTCAGTAGGAATTCTTGAGAAAATATTGTGTATTGGGATAATAAGGAAACCATATCAGTTTAGTTTCATCCTTTGGAATTAATTTTGAATGTTGAAGATATATTGGAAATCTCTAATGAATCATTCAGATGTATGAGAAATTCTTTGGAATCCTAGTGAACTATTTGCCATATTTTCCCGAATTCCTTGAGAATCCTCGCGGAGTATCCGATTCATTTTCTGTATATAAGGGCATATGTTCCTGATACTATTCAAATCTTTGTGAAATATCCAATGAATGATTGGAGTTTTCGTGAAATATTTCAGAATCATCTGGAATTCTTGCGAAATATTCGACATTTTTGTGGGATCTTAGGAGATTCTCTATGGAGCTTTGCAAAATTTTCTGAATATTCAAAAAATATATAGGAACATATAGAAAAATATTTGAATATAACTGGCATATTTTAAACCTTCCTGACATAATAAGGGATTCATCGTGATTGCCATTCAAATGAAGTCTAAGATATATATCCAAAATGATCTGGAAATATGGAAAATCGTCCTGAAATCTTGAAAATCTTTGCGAAATATTTGATGAATATTTGTTAATTTTCCAGAAATCTTCGTGGAATATTTGTGATATTTTTGGAATATCCGGTATAATTCGTGAAATTATCGAACTTTCTCCAGAATGTTCTTGATATTCTCCAACAGATTCGAGGATATTCCAAGGCGGAAAGGGAGAATTTTACAATTGAAGATTCGAGGAAGATTTCGAAAATATTTCGAATATTTTTGTGAGAGCTTTACTGTCACAAGGAGTTTTCCACGTGTATTACTTATTTTACAGCTATATTCAGCAGATAAGCGCCATGAAGAAATAGTTTGTAGGTGATTGCGGAAGGAAACTGTGATAATTAATGCTGAAATCAAATGTAGAGTGTTCCTTCTGATCCGAGTATAAACGAAGCCTGAATAATGAAGACAATCATGGATCTGAAATGTTTTTTGAACAGTCATCAAACTGGAGCTCAACAATACAATCCAATTTTCCACCATAAAAGAGAAAATCCCTCCCGAAGACATTGTGCCTTGAAAATTCCTCCCTTGAAAGGAAACGTGATCTAAGTTACGGAAAGTGAGATTTTTGATCGAAACTTCTTTATTCGGACTTCATGTTACTTGATAGAAATAACTAGGGAAACGCTAGCAAATCTTGAGTTCGAAAAGAGTCTGGTTTTCAAGATCAAAATTTTGGGATTCGGGGAGCAGAACTCTCACAATGAATTCTAAGTTTTGATGAATTCAAACATTTAGAAACATTGTGAGGAAATTGAATCAATAGTTCATTCGGCCACTGCCACTTTTTTTGCAGAAACCTGAAGAATTCTAAATCATTCATCTATAGTTGGAAGGATGATCTATCAGAATTTGCGTATCATCAAAGGAGTCAAATTTGAAGAGGTATGGGAAGCCTGATTATCCAAAGAATTGAAGAATTCAGTGCGCGCAGAAAACAAGGTAGAAGCGCCAAGAATAGTATGAGAATGGGAGATTCAGGCTGGAAAATTTCGAATAATTACCAAGACTCCTCGAATTTTGGAGGCAACTTGAATAATCTAATCTCACTAGCACCAAAATTCATTTCGTTCTCATCAACATCAGCTGTGATTTGGGATCAGTGAGGCACCATCCCGATAGAGTTCATGCTCCGAGGATATTTTATGTCTAGGAATTTGAGAAATGACGAAGATAAAAGTCCATTTGAAGTTGATCATATGTTACCAACGTGTTTAGTGGAGGCCAACTCCCTGAATGTAAAAAGCATTTTTAAAACAAATAAAATTTTATATATCATCACCAATGATGAACATAGATTAGAGATGATTTCTGAATAGTTATCGAACTGAAGCTCAACAATCCAACTCAATCATCAACCAGTGAAGAGAAAATTCATCCCGAAGATATTCTGCCTTGGGAATTTCTTCGTTCCAAGAAAGCGTGATATAAGTTACGGAAACTGAGATTTTGGATCGAAACTTCTTTATCCGGACTTCATGTTACTTGATAAAAATAACCGAGGAAACGCTAGCCGATCTCGAGTTGGAGAAGAGTCTGGTGTTTGAGATCAAAATCGTGAGATTCTAGGAGCAGGACTCCCACCATGAAATCTGAGTTTCAATGAATTTGAACACTCCAAAACATTCTGACGAGATCGGATTGAGAGTTTATCAGGTCACTGCCAAGTTTTTTGAAGAAACCTGGAGATTTCTAAATCATTATTCTATAGTTAGAAGGAAAGGCCATCAGAATTGGAGTATCATCAGAGAAGGAAACATTGCAGATGTATGCAAAACCTGATTATTTGAAGGATTATAGAATTTAGTGAGCCAATAATACAAGGTTGAGGCGCTCAAATAGTATGAGGATTGACGATTCAGGCTGGAAGATTGTATATAATTGACAAACCTTCTCAAATCCTGAAAGAAACTTGAAGAATCTAAGCTTGCAAACACGAGAATTCATTTCTTCGTCATGAACCTTCGCTATGATTTGCGATCAGTGGGAAACTATTTCAATAGAATTCATGCTTCAAGGATATCTTGGGTCTCAAATTTTGAGAATTGAGGAAGATGAAACGTGACTTAAAATTGATCAAATGAAATTGAATTGCTGGAGGTTTTCCATCCCATTTTTGGATTCAAATAGAGAATCTTTCGTAGTAGTTTTATTGTTCGGTCAGGATTGTTACCGCCGTGTTCACTCGGGGCCACCTTCCTGAATGTACCATAGGATTTCCATAACAAATTACATTTTGTATATTATTACCTAATTCAAAACAAATCGGTGTATCCATCATCTATTGAACAGAAGATTCAATATCGTGGTTTGAAATATTATTTTACTGACCCCAGATCGGCGATCATACAAATGCTACAAGATAATAGGAAATCAATGTTACAGAAGCATACAAAGAGAAATAAATTGACAAAGATTGTAATCCCACGGCAGATATACGGATTTATAAATAATCGCTGCTGAATAATACGCGTACTCTTAATTCCATTTGTTGAAAATAACATTGTATGTATAAAAAAATTTGATTGGAATCTGAATGTGTTATCATTGATGAATTTCATTCAAAAAAACACGAGAAATTTTTGAATAATTATGAAGCTGAATCTTATCTGGCTGATGCAACCAGGCTCCAGTCGATGTTTTCAATTTTCTACTGTAAATTCTCATTTTTCTTTTCCCTCCATTGCTAAAGGTATTCAGGGATATTGTTACATCGGTTATCTTCTCCGTTATGATAGTTTTTCATGAGCAACTATTTCCATATTTTCAGTATATGAAATATCTTTGCTTATTCCTGAAAAAGTCTCCCGCGGAACAAGAATTATATCAAGTTCGATGAGAGGCAGATAAAATGAAAAAGTTTTATATAATATGTTGGTGCTGATAACGAAGGAAAGATGAAGATAAGAACGAGCGTTGATCATATTCGTTCATAACGAATGTGAGATATGGGTTCTTTCATGTGTTGAAATTTGTGTTGATTCAATTTCCACCCTATGGGATGAAACTTGTACATCATTTTATTGAATCGAAGTTTATGGATATGCAAAATTTTCCAAACCGAAAATTTAACGACGAAGTTCGGAAAAACAGCAACAAATTTTCCTTTTTCAATTCAAAAATAAAAATTTCCTGGAGGAAAAGAAAACAAATGTCTCTCTCGACTCCATAGAAAACTAAACAGGAGAAAATAAATGAATTTTTCTTTTGAGTGCCAGGAAGAGGGCAGTATGACTTCGTGCTTTCACTTCCTAGTGAGGTATATTTTGTAATCTTATTATTCGGTCGTTTTGTATTTTATTTATTTCAAATTTGTTTATACCGGAACGTTGCGGATCATTTATAACGAATATTTCTCGTTTGTAGTTGAATGTTAATAAAAAAGGAGAAGGCGGAAGGAATGAGAAGGGAAGAAAGAAGATGTGGTATTCTTGATTTGATCTCAATCTCTCCTCAATTCCTCCAGGAAATCATCGGAATCGTGGTTCAATCTTTCAATTACATCTAAAATCTCAGGGGAATCGAAAAATTCTTCATGGCGTCGCGATGAATCATTGAAAATCTTTCTAGAATATTTGAAATATTCTACGCGATGGTCCTAGTCGGACGAAAGAAAATCGTTTCGAATGGTCACACCTAACTCTTGAAGGACATCCTCACGAGTTCGACAGAAAGCTCACTATCGTGAAGAGGGAGCATGTTGAGGTGACATGGACGTTCAATATATATTCATTTGCTTATAAATCGCCTGAGTGTTTGAGAGATTGAAGATCCTTTACACGCGAAAGCGAACGCGAAACTCCTCATCTGAAAGAACAAGAGAAAGATTCTCCAGGAACACACCGATAGTTCCAGCAAAAAAAACTTTGCAGATAGCTAACGATGTCAACATGAAAACGAGAAGATAACGAATGTACTTCGGAATGTTCCGCGGGGTGCACAAATCAGCTGGAGTTGATACTGCGCACTCTAAATTTCTCTTCAAAGAAGTTTGATCTTTGGAGCCTGTACTGTTCAGTTTGAGAAAAGGCCTTGTTCATTCCTATCAACAATGAGAGTGATGATACTCCAGCAAGCATGTGTCCGACTCGCGAGCGTATTGTACAGATTCGGTTAAAATTCAACACGTCGAGACTTTGAGCGAATGAGATGCTGAACAATTTTCAGCTGATGACCGTCAAGCAGCATCTGACGTGAGAAAGAGCTTTCACAATAGCCAAGGAGCCTCTCAAACAACAAGATGAGGGGATCGAGGATGATTCCCTCGTTCCCCCTCATCCTTCTTGTCTGTTTAATGAAACATTATATGCCTTCAATAATCTTTTCATTCTGGAAGATTTGAGTCTTCTTGAAACAAGTATTCAGAGATATACATCAGCTATATGAGAACGCTCGAGATATCTCATTCTTCCGTATCTGTTGCTAGAGGCTAATTCCGCAACGTTCAGAGTGAGAGAGTACACTAATTACTGCTGAGGAAGTGATGCAAGGCGTCACTGGAATACAAAATTCTTGGCGTCCGAGCTCAATGGAATTAGAAGATTCCGGTAGAAGAAGTTCAGTTCTACGCACGAGTATGCACGAGCGACTCAACGGGAGCGAACTCGAGAAGATGACGGTTCATCGTAGTCATCATCTCAGATTTTCCATGATGCGATTCGAATATGAATATAGAGGAGTCAATATCGCAGCGTTTCTATACCGTGCTGGAAATAGACTTCTGAGGAACTTTTCAAGCTGCAGCTTCCTCCGAAATGAATATTCGTTCAGCCATCGCCTTCAAGCTAGAGTGCAAATGAGTGGAATCGGAAAACAGTTTGCACTTTTCTGGTGACTTCACTGTTGCTAAGAGAATCTGCTCTCCCAACCACATAGGAATTGCATGCCTGTTCGGCGACGAAGAAAATCAACCTTTCGTCCTAGTGCGACTAGGAAGCATACGTTCGTTCAGCATATACAGAGTGCTTCCATTCTTTGACTTTCTGGAGGGGTACTGATGCGTGGTCTCATCGTGGTTCAGAAATAATTGCAATCTCGTATTGCTGTGGTGGCGCGGATATCAATTGCGTCTTGTGAAGCTTGTAGGAATCAGTTTGTTATTCTTTTCAGGAAGAATGAGTCGAGGGTGTATCGACGACTCCATGTGGCCGGATGGGGACTATTACAGATGCAGACTAATAGATCTAAGGTTGTCTTTCAAGTCTTTTCAAACCATGAGCGTCTTCAATCTGGAAATCATCAGTACCTCAGTTGAGTTCTTCTCGCAATGAGCCAGAAAATGCCACAGATCTTCCTGCATCTGTATGATGTACTTAACTATAGGCGAAGCTAGTAGGAGAAGCAGTCACGGGTACTATGTTGATAAGCACAAAATCAGCCAGATGAAAATTTTTCGTTGTGTTTCCTGTTCCGGAGCCAGCTAGAAGTTTTGCAATGACTAAGGACACGATCAGCACATCTGGAGTTGCGAATTCTTGGAACGAACGCGAGGAGGTCCTGAACGTTCAGTGTGGCTGTTGTTATAATAGAGGCTATAACAAGCGCTCAGAAGTCATGCCAGGTAGGAAAATTAGAAGCTTGACCTAAGATCCAAAAACATTCAAAAGATCTGAAGAAAAAAACAGCTGATAGTGTATCCTTCCAAACTGATGCCATAACAAGAGTTTTTTGTGGAGCTTTGATTGCCAAAGACATTCGGACAGGTATCTGGAGGTCTTCGTCCTGTTGAATAGGAAAAGAGACTTCTAGGAAAGCGAAGATGGCGTTCTTCAAGCTGCGCATATCAAATGGATTCAGCAGGAGAAACTTTTGATCTGGAACGTAATCAAGTCTTCCTACGGCTACAGTTGCATTTCTGGCAATTCTCATGTATGATTAGGGGTCTAGGATTGTGGTCAGTTCAATGTGAAGTATTTATATGAAGGGGAAACTCCTGAAGTCATATTAAACAATGAAAGTACCTGGAAGGAGGTGAATTTCCTAACCAAATATACCTTACTACTCTTGGTTTTTGAAGAGAACTCATTGTGCACTCTCTCTTAATTTTATAATTTAATGCGATGATTAATAGCAGAGCTAGTTCAACCATTCTCCTTGTGTTGGAAACTATCAACCGTATTCATTGGAACTACCCGCTGTTTCTGACTACTGTAGATTGTCTGCCTTTTTGAGTTTATCAAAAATGAAGCACTGAATTATTCAATAATGATGAAAGAATACAACATGAACATTTTTATGCTATTTCGCAGGAGAAAACAATTGTTGCTCACAAGCGCTTTGAATGTACGATTTCAAAATGCGTTTTGATCATGCGCTTATTTCCCAGTGGAGTTTCACGGTTCAAGTCTGCGGTCAATTCGAATACCGCGCCGCTTTTCATATTTAGGGCAACTCGTCTTCCATCGTGATTGAATATTCCTCGGAGATATCTGTTTCCTTCAATAATTGCCACGACGTCATCAGTGGATGTTGCTAATACTATCTGTTCTTTATCCGGCATCGGCATGGCGTGATTATGCTTCCCTCTCAAAATTACTGATTTATCTGCAGGAAAAGTGTATTTCCGAATTTCGAATCGCCGTTTTGGATTGGTATTAGGAATGAGTGACAGAAGTGGATTTTCTCCGACGTCAGATATAAGTATCCTCAAAGGAATATCCGTGAGAGAAGGAGACCTAGACCTTATACGGATGAGAGGCTCTTCAGGTGAAACCTCTCTTTTAGGAATCAAATTTCTCCTGGGAGGAGAATTTTCAGAACGTAGGACGCCAGGAATTGGTTCGCCATTGGGTAAACAGTCGAACTGTGAACTTAATTCTGTAAAAAAAGAAAGAGTATCAAATTTTCGTTGGACTAGACGATTGTATGTTGATCAATTGTGAACCTCATGTGGTATATACTGTGTCACTGAGCTATAGGAAGAAAGAACGAATAACAGATAATGTTGTGATTCTTGCTCTTGCTAAAATCGATGTGTTTAACAGTGGGCTACGAGTGCGTCTTATTGTGTTTTTCTCCGCTGAAAATGAGAACGCGCGAGGTAGGTAGCAGATAAGCTATATAACATCGTCCGATGGAAACTGAAACTGATGCTCCTGATAGAACTGGGTTATACGAACAGTTATAGGTTTTTCAACTTGTCATCCTCCGTCGAGCGTGTGGATCGCAGTAGCGTGAACGTCCGCGTTGTCACGGGATGAGACGCTGCACTTCCTTTGGGATGGGAGCCACTCCCACTTAATGATACTATGGAACCAAACGTAGAGCTTCCTTGGTCCGTTGCACTAATTGTCTTCGCGTCTTCTGGTTCGAACGCGCTTTTGGAACTTTTTCTGTCATCGAGGTTCTTCTGCATTTCCAGAACGCGCACAAGCGAGCAGTCGCGAGAGTTACGACTCACAAATTCTATAAAGATAGGATCCAGGATTCTCTGCGGAACAATGTGGAATCAATCTCAACTCTGATCTCTCTTGTCTGATTCAACGCTTTTCTCTCTTTCCGTCTGGAAGAAGGAAGCCAGTCTGCAGACGAGTGACTACAAGTTCCGGAAGAGAATGAAATCTCTTCGGGCTGAGCGCACACTTTTCGAAACAAGTGACCCAAGCATCGGGGAGTCCCTCAACCGAAGCACTAGTTCTAATTCGAAACACTTTAACTTATCGGTTCCGCGAAGGTAAGCAAACATAAAAAAATTGGGAATTGCAAGAACGCTAGAAAATTTTCTAGGCAGGAATAGAGGCTGAGAAGATTGGAAGCAGTTATGCAGGCCGGAAAGTAGTCAGGATGGATCCACAAATAACGGTATCGTCGAAAATATTCCGGAACTCCGAAGTTATAGGATGATGGGTACGTCAGCCATGATGATCTTGAAGGAATGCTGAAATATTGACGTGCAGGCTCGAAACAGCAATGTGAGCACCAGCAAGAATGCTGATTGGCCTGATGATGGCAATCGGATCACAGCTGAACGGCGTGGAATGCCGTCTGGGATCACTACCATTAAATTAAGTTCTATTCGGGGAAGATCCCTTCGAGCTCATCAAATGGTCTGAAATTCACCTTGAAAAGTTCAACAGAATCTCCCGCGAGGGAATGACGATGTACCGCATGTACTATAGTGGTTACGCGGTTGAATGGTTGGTTTAAATGCGACTCATAGAGGGGAGGATCATCGTAAATTCCATGGAGCTATGTGGAGCACAATTTGGAAGACTTTTGCAGAGCGAACAAGATTCTGTCGTCGATGATAGTATCTACAAAGCGGATCTTGATTACACTCCCTCGAACTTTCTCCTGAGATGAAGCTTTGAGTATAAGCGCAGAAATAGTGGAAGGATCAGAAGTACAGTGAAGACAGGAAGCTATCCACGGGAAAGACTCTAAAAGTTGGACCTGCATGAAGTGCATGATTAGGCACCTGATATTCGTCTGTGAAAGGGTGTTCTGTATCCATGAACGGCAAGATTTGTCATTTCGATTCAAGAAAGAGTTGTCCGTACCGCCGATTATCACAAGCACGTCTCACATCCGAACGTAGTTGACCGGTTCCTTGTATGTGGAGACGCCAACGAGAAAATCGAGCACATTATTGCTTGCTTTTGAGTAATGGTCTAGAGCGAATATATGCACATACATAATGATGTAGCAGGCATCATACATCAAATTTGTATAAAGCCTAGGACTCAACCGAATCGATGAATTTCTATAAATACATTCCAATGCTGGTTTCAGAAGACAAAGATTACAGTCTTTATTGGAATGTCACCATCTGATTGAATCCTGACTTGATTCCAGCTAATTTTCGATCCCACGCTATTCCATTTGTGAAGAAGTTCCTCTTCCATTCGGAAACATTGTAATTTTGTCGCCAGCTACCTTCGATTGTCGGATTCCAGATTTCTGATATCTTTTTCGAAATCACTTGGAATTTTAGGATATTTTTGGACTCCAAAATTTCTGTTCACTGAGGCACTGATACTGAATGTGGCATCACACATGGACAATATGGATGTGATTTACAATTTTCCGTATAATGTAATGGATGGAAGAAAGTGATAAAATTCCACAGTATAGACTTCAATCTCTCTCCCTGTCTTCCTCTCCACTTATTTAGGAGAATTCCTCTTTTTTCGAAAGAAATCAATAGAAGTCAATAAGAAAGTCCAACTTATCTTTATTGAATGTCAATAATTTTCAATTAAAACTTTTATGATATTTTTGCTTGGTTTAGAATCTCTCTTGGTTCAAAATTCTACTCCTTGCTTGAAAATTTGAGTATTTTTTGAGATTTGGATTTTTTTCTCAATCAGAAATTAATTTTCGTAACTGGAAATTTCACAATTTCATTTGTGGGTGTATATTGATCGCTTTTAGTTGAAAATACAATGATGTATTATAGTAGAAAGTTGAACAATTTCTTTGAAAATTGAATTAAGCGCTCGAAAAATGAATGTCTTGTCGATGATTCGTTGTTTTTTTGTTTCGGATAATTATAGTCATTTTCATTCATGAAAATGTAACTATTCCATTATTGGATTGAAATTGGAATTTTGGAATTGAATATTTGAGGGCTTGCTCAAGAAGTTATGTGTTTCGTTGTAAGTTCATATTTATTGTGAAAAATGATCTTCTTGATAAATCGAACAGCAATTTTTTTAACTTATAATGAAACTACTCCATTTTGCATTGAAAACTGATCAGTTTCAAATCCAAGTATTTGTTTAAAGAATCAACTTTTTCAGAAAAAATTCGTCGTTTTTTACTCCAAAATTCAGCTCTTTTGATGAAATTTTCTTCGTTGATTGAAAATGATCTCTTAGTTTTATTTGACTTTTAGAGATTAAATCATCCTATTCTATTCGGCTGGAAAATCCTCATTTTGGGATGAAAATCCAATCAACTGTTTAGTTGAGAATTCGTCTCATTTAGATGAATTCATCTGTTGAAGTTGAATCGTTTTCGTATGAAAGTACAACCATTCGATTGATTTATCATCCGATTTGATCAAGGTCATGATTTCCGCAAGGAGCGGGCAAGAGCAATTTGCCAAGCACTTTGACACAGGCAAGGTGTCAGGGTTAAAACGCTGTATGTAGAAGTGTCGCCGGCAATCTCAGATAGCTGGCGAAGAAATTACAATCGCCCTTTCATTCATATATTGTGAATCAAATACGGAAACCATGCTTATCAACATATCACACATCTTGTTATCATTTTCTCAGTGTGAACTCGATTGAATTCCAAGGAATATTCCATGAAACACGGCAAGTTGAAAAATAAAACTGATGATTACTTGAGTCGAGCTAGTTCCATGTTTCGAATAACCATGAAGAGTTCGAACTAATTATCAAATGTATCCCATCAACAACACAGAAAACATGACGATGATTGACACTTGCTTGTCCTTCTGTTTCTCTGGGCGTTCGGGCTACTCCAGGAGTATCCGAATAGCATCGCTTTTACCCTGGAAAATGAGTCGTATTTTCAGAAAGTTGGCCATATTCGTGCGCCACCCATGTCTTGCAATTCCGAGACGACTAGCCATGTGAGGAAAATATCGGCTCAGTCATTTCGCATTCCGGAATGAGTAGACACACCATCAAAAATGAGAATACCTCTCTCATCACAAGCAACAACGGAACAGAAAATGCCTAATAATCGAATACAATAAACAGTAATCATTCCTTGTCAACAATTTATCCACGCAATAATTAATTTTGAATTGGTGCGGTAGGAGTAAACAATCCTGTTGCCAGTGCTACGCGTCTGTGGTGCGGAATAATAGAAGAATTGAGAGTATTGCTGTATAGTTGGGCTCGAGTCCTAGCCATAAGTGAATAAAAGCTAGAACTCGACTAGGAGCCAAGCTAGACCCAAGCGGTGGAATCAAATGTAACTTGGAGAGTATTAATTCGATGCTCAATAGATGCAATTGTCCCTTGAGATTCAAAGTTGTGTCATAGTTGTGTTGATATATTATGTGAAGTTTCCAGAATGAATTTGGTGGAGGCAATGTGCCCATGCCTTGCTCTTCTTCATCGTCACTTCATCGCTACTTCCCAGATCGCGAAGTAGGAAAGCAACCAGAGCAAAAAATGGTATAGACTTATTCTCAGAGACCGTTCAAGATTCAAATCGAGTTCTACAATTGCGAGCAGATTCACAACCTTTGACAAGAAGATTGAATACTATGAATACGGAAATGATGAAGAAGACTACGAAAACTCGAACGAACTCACCTTCAGTCGAAACTCCATTTCATCAATAGAGCTAGAAGATTTGGAGGGTAAAAGATCCATGAAATGACGGATATATAGGGAAGCCTAAATGGAATACGAAACAAAAATTGTCGCATACATGTATGATGATATCGCTGTTTTACTTCCACAAGCAATTGCAAATGATTCATGAAGGAAAATATATGAACTGATCAGTTCTGAATTAGTTCTAAGTGTCTGGAACCTTCAGTGAGATTGGAATGTTTCATACACCTCGGGATTGAATGCTAAATGCAGCTACATACAATCTGGATCCATTATTCACAAAAAAAATTGTCATCTGTGCCGAATATAAAGTATACATCTGAAGCTAGCCTCATCAGTACTACTGCTGTCCTTTCATCCTCGTATGAGTGTATCGCTGAATCCTGAAGAGTAGTGAGTAATAGGGATTAACTTGATCCTTATTTTGCTGATATTTGATGATAGGAGAAAGCAGCAATGCTCTGAGGATTCATGAAACGAAAGAATGTTATCTGTTCGTATTACGAGGAGGAACATTTAGTGCGTTCCTTGATGTCAGCCGCTGTGTCAATCTGTATTGTCTGGCAGAAAATATCATGCCATTTCACAGATAGGATCGAATCCTATACACAAGGGAGTTATGACAGTTTGAGCAAACAAGTCAATGAAAAGCTTTCACCTTATAATTTCATGCAATTTCGAGAACTTGTTCCTGGGAATGATTGCATTCAATAATTGGATTTGTGTTAAGAAGTGATCAATGAATAACCAGAAATCAGATTCGTGTTGGATACACGTGCATTTTAGAGCATCGAGTGAATACAAGAATGTTATAATTCAATGTACTGTAACCTTATTTTCCTGAGAAGGTTTTTATCAATATTTCAGACTCTGAGTTTATACGTTTGTGTCGATTTGAGATCTGTGAGAATTAACTTCTACTCAATTCAAGGATATTTACCTTCTACAAATATTCGAATTCCATCATTCTTTCATTTTTCCACTTGAGTTTCGTTGTCATGAATCAAATTTTCCTCATAACATTAATAGTTTCGCGGAAAATCATTCAACTGGTAAATCATCTTGAGCAGATCCACTTAATACAAGCAGTTAGAGTAGAAGTATTGATGAATTCATTTTTATGGGTATAAAATTCATTGTTTGAGTGGGAAAGTTATATCTTCAGTTGAAAATGGAAATGATTTTTGTAAACTTCAGTTTCTAGAGTGGAGAATCATTTCTAATTACTCCAAATTCAACTCTTTCGTTGGAAATTAAATTTCGTTGAATTGGACACTGTCCAACACTGTAATGGACACTGTCCAGAAGCTCGAGTCCAATTATTCAAACTGGGTCGAGTCTGGGCAGAACGTGAAAATTTGCCCTCACCACCCTGTTGTTTATTTTCACAAGCGAAGGAATCATTGTGACCGGAATCGAAATCCCATTTCAATCAGGTCTAATTTCTCTAGTTTTCATCATTCTCAAACCTTGAAATTGAGAATAGTTTTCAGTTCAAAATTCTCCGAAAATATAACTGTTTGCCGACCTCAATTCAATGTCTGCTGACGACATAAATACGTTGGACTTTTTGTGATGAATTCTCAATTCAATGTCAATTTCTTAGCAATTTGATTAATGACAGGATGTAAAGATTTTGGGATAGGAATTGTGAGAAAACAAGAGAGCTGAGGAAATTCGAGGATGTCTTTTGTAATTCAAATAATAATCAATCCACTTTCATCTTCATTTTTCTAACACCAATTGGAGATAGCGTTTTTCTGATTGAGAAACGATTTCCTTTAGCTGAACGCCTGATTTTTAGACTCTTGATTCATTCTCGAGATATGCCATCACTTGTACTGATAAATCTGTTCCATATCATGGCCACTTCATAGGATTTGTGAAGGCATGACAGGACGTTATATTTTAATTCCACTTTTTGTGATCGATCAATGGAATTCACCGAATATAGGTTTCTGGTTTATAACCCAACTTTCTTACTCTTTTCACATTACCCCAAAATTCCAATATATTCTGATGTTCCTTTCATCTTCGTGACTGGAAAATCTTCGGCCAGATGCACAGGTATTTGGATCGTTCTTAGGGTCCAGGACGAATGCCAGGTTGTTAAAGAAATTCACCAAATACCTGCGGTGTCTAGGCTAGGAGGCCCCCAGTCAACAAAAACTAACAGTTAAAATCAAATTTTCAGGTGTCAATCAATTATAAAGTGGATTTACTCTTTTTAGTTGATCGTATATTTGAATTTCTACCCAACCAAATAATATATTAGATATTCAACAGAATTTCGCATTTGACGAGCTGTTATTGTGCATCCTTATTCCACAGACACATTTTTACTCTGTCGGTGCTCAATACCGTTCCGGTACTTTAACGGATAGAATCAATGAATTATCCTGTACTTCTTAGTATCACCTTGACACATGAACGCGATAAGTTTACATCGTGCTTTTGCAAATCAAGCCATCACACAATCGCGCAATATCATCCGTTGACTTTTTCAGACTGTCAAGGAAATTCTGGAAGGAATCTTCTTCATAAAGAAGTTTAATGCCCTGGACGTCACGAGCATGTTCCCTTATCAACCAATCACGACGCAACCATCTATCCTAGGAGGTGAGCAAAATGGGGAAATGAATGGAAAATTTTCCGCATATCACCGTTCCTTAGAGTGCAAAATCTATCCACAAATGACCTTAGACGACAGTCAGGACAATTGATGGAGAAGGTTCGACCTTTGAATACTTTCTGAGAACTATCAACCTTTGTTCAATGTGAGGAGGTACAGTGATGACAAACTAGGTGGAGAGATCCCACAAGCCTTTTTCGTCTGGCCTACGATGAGCTGAGCATGACGCTAGATGATATTAGAAGAGAGAAGATTTGAAGTCCTAATAAAGCCTGAACAGCTCGAATAAGAGTTCAATATCCGGCTTGTTCTTCTCCCTTTCCTAGTCCGATACAATCGACAGCTGATGCTGAGGATTTGATCACCTAATTTATTGTGATACGTTAAGTGGTGGAGAATAAGCAATTCCAGTCAATGTTACACTAATCATTATCCAGAAAGGACGTTAGTTCCTTCAGGGTGTTTTGCAAGACCACGTGTACATTCATCATGCGATTACAATACACTCAAGTGTTTCTAGCTCCCTATTGAAAACCGAGAATAAATCCCTCAGTCGTCGATCTGTATCTAGTAGACTCGAGGAACATGTTGAACCGACCCATCAACAGCTCTTCTTTCGTTCAGTGTCGTACAAATCACCATGAAGGTTTTGCAGAATAAACCTTGAGTAAAATGGAATCTGCTGCTTCCTGTAAACATGTTAGAAGTATCTCAGGTGTTAGTGATGCTAGGCCATGTGCAGTTTCTCTGGAATCAAATAGGAGAGCAAGCTCCAGTGTGGTGCTATTCGCGGCCTGATAAAGAAATCCTGCAACATGGAGGACTTCATGTTGATGCAATAATCACACCAGATGATTCGTATCATCATTTCCTTCTGAACCTATAGTCTGATGAACCCCGTTTCTCATCATAGCTGAGATATGAGTCGTTTGAATAGCGAGATGACGATGTTCTCGGTTGAATCAATGTTATGCTTCAAACCACCTGTGATGATGTTGTATATATGATTACAAGCATCGCTTATCTCAATATTATGATGATTCAACATCATCAGGACCATCAGAGAATTTTCTGAAAACCAGCCTTAGGAGGATACACAAATACACAGGCACACACTAAGAGAGAGAGAGAGAGAGAGA
>UWOG010313444.1:0-10537 GCA_900490065.1 Neuroterus quercusbaccarum
CTCAGCCTATACAGCGTCTCATCTCCAGTTCCTCAATCGTTTTCTCCCTGAGCCTCAATCCCAATCTAGTTCTGAGCGGATGGTGTCTTCTTTTTGTTACACCTTAATGATAATTACAGAGGAGCCACAATTTTGAATACTTCTTAATTCTTGCGGAATTAGAATGAAACTTGCTTTCAAACGAGGCATAAAATATCCGTGGAACATTCCCAGGTCTACTAAAATTCCAGTTACAGATAACACCTTCATACATCTTTGTTTTTAGAAGTTCTGATGGAATAAAAATCCAAAGTACAATTGAACAAAGTTTTTTAGGTTTCAATCAGTATTCCACTTTGTCAGATTCTCCGACTAAATATGATCAATTCTGTATGCTAATTTGCTGTCTTATTTCTCGTTTCATATCTTATTCTCATTCAACTTGTGAAGGAATTTTCCTCTGGTTGAGCTGAAATTCAAACGCAGCTATTCGGATTGCCGGTTTGATGCTCATGCCCACTGATCCACAAAAAAGTTCAATTGGATTTGGGTGAGAATAGGAACCTTGTGAAAATTCTTCGGATATACACTTCATTCTACTCCATACATAGGGATAACAGTCATTCAATCAATTAGAGATCACTTTATAAATGCAGGTCCCTTCATCTCCTGAAGATTTTACGCAGCTCTCTTTTGATGAGCTGGGCTAAGAATATATCAAAGGCTTGATGAATAAATTGAAGATTCATTCAACTGAAATTTCAGGGATGTCTGATCTCTAGAATTCTTTTCCTTGCGGTTGTATATCACGGGTTCGTATTGAAACACGTAATTTCTCCACAAAAAGTTACCGCAGCTTTGTTGGCAAGAATCACACGAGCGCTTGGAGTCACACAAAAACTTGGATTCGATGAACTTAGGAGGAATTCAGTTTTCCCAGTTCTGGCTTCCTTCTATGATGTTTGCACGGCACTAACCGCAGAACATATTTACCGGAGAGGAAGCCGTCGACCTCAACTTCTCGGGCGAAGCAGATTCTTCGATAAAGGGAGGTAACCGAGAACGAACGATGCGTCGCAACCAGAAAAAATCGCAAATACGCTATTAGAACGTTACCCTGGAGTGAATAGATTCTGATGAGAGGTGCTCCAACCGCCTTTCCCGAACGGCAGACAAACTTGAAGAACTGAAAATATGATTGAAACGAAACACTAGATTTCAGAATGTAAATGAAGTGCGAGCAACGACTTCATCAGGAAAACTCCATGGTTGGTGGGAATTTACGATTGGTGCTGTACTGTACCCTGATATACACAGTGCTTAGCCATTTCCAGAGGAAAACATCTAAAAATAACTATAGGGATGAAATGATCCCTCAAATATTGATTGAATATTTTTTCACACTTGAGAATAGAGGAAAGACCACACAGTTTTGAGGGACTCCTTCCAGATATTGGGAGGAGAAACGAATAAATTCTGAAATACTGAGTCATGAGAAAAAGTCTTCTGATCTTTATCAGAAAGTTTTCCAGAAATCAAGCGATTATTCCCGAAGGATTATATAGATTGCTCTACAGTTAAAGATACTGTCAAATAATTCTGTGAGTTGTTCACCCAGTGCTATTGATAGTGATTCTATCGAGTAGAATGATAAATATCAGTTGTTGCAGTGGTGACAAATGAAATTGTTTATTTTCATCGGAATCTGAATCGGAAAATACGAAACGCTATCTCATTCTACGAATTTTGAATAATTTCATAACGTTAATGAAAATTTCAATCATCCATTGTTAATAACAATTATCTTGAAATATTTCGCCAGCGTCCCTATACCCTGAATCGAAGAACGGAAGACGCCATCTCATTCTACAAATTTTTTATAATTCTGTAACGCTGATAAAAATTTCTTTTTATTTATTGTTAATGACAATGTTGTGTAACAATCTCTGATATTTCTTACTTCGGATGACACGTAATGACAGAATCATCTCGCGAGATAGTATAAATTACTTGTTATTTTGAAATATTTAGATTCAAATGAGAAGTGATTTTTTTGAAAATTAGTGAAAATATTCAAAGAGTGTTTTCAATACGCTTCGTACATGTAGTGAAATACTCTATAGCTCTGGTTATGATATCGGGTGATGTGTGAAAGATGGAATTGTTATCTTCTAAATTGGCTCCAATAGTTTTTGAAATAACACAGGACCACAAAATGGTTTTGAAACTCTACTGGGATTCTAATAGGTGTACTTAATGTTTATTGAGTAGATGGAACCGAATCCTGAATCTGTTTTATCCCATCTCGTCAGCGATTAAAATGACGGACCCAATATGGCGTACGACATACGAAAAAAATAAGTATTTTTCGAAACCAAAAATTCTATCGTATACCACATCGGGAAATAATTTGAAATCATTCTCGAAGTTTATTCCATTTGTCGCATACTTTTTGAGAGAGAAATTCATAGAGTTCGCATCGACAAATAGAGCTTCACTTTATGAATTTTCATCTCGAGAAGTATGCAACAGATGGGGAAAAAATTAAGAGTAATTTTAGATTACTCTCCGACGTAGAATACGATAGAATCCTTTGTTCCGAAAAATACTGATTTTTTTTCATGTGTCGTACGCCATATTGGGTCCACCATATCGAACGCTAACGTGAATTAAATCAAATTAAAGAGGATTTGATCGATTAATTGACAATATTCTACAGATACTGCTTGCTCGCAACCAAGAACTGAGTGAAAGCAGCCTGAGCCAGACGGCTCATCATAACCTCTCAGGCATTATCGCGGTAGAATTATTTCGATAAGAACAGTTTTTTACTCATTGTTGTGGTCAACCATACCAGTTAATATCAGTGGGTGAAGAAATTTTCTTGAGCGTCACAAAATTGTACAGAATCGGTAGGATTAGAGAACGTTTTTTCTTTTTCGATTTTTGATTCAGGGTATGGTGGTGCTGGTGAAATACTTGACGATTATTTCCATTAACAATGGATGAACAAGATTTTCATCAGCTTCACATAACTGTATAGATTTCGTAGAATAAGATAGCGCTTTCCGTCATCCGATTCAGGGTATTGGGGCGCTGTCGAAATATTGGACGATGATTGTTATCACCAATAGATAAACAAGATTCTCATAAGCGTTACAAACTGTATGAAATTCGTAGAATAAGATAGCATTCCACGTTTTCCGATCCGCGGTATGCAGGCGCTGGCGAAAAATCCAACGATAATTGTTATTAACAATATATGAGCAAAATTTTCATTAGCGTTAGGAGATTGTACATAATTCGTAGCATGAAATAGCGTTCTTCGTTTTTAAATTCAGGGTATAAGGGCGCAGGCGACAAATTCGACTATAATTGTTATTAACAATGGATAAACAAAAGTTTCATTAGCGTTACAAAACTGTACAATATTCGTAGAATAAGATAGCTTTTTCCGTTTTTCAATTCAGGGTTTGGGGGCGCTGTCGAAATATTTGACAATAATTGTTATTTACAATGGATGAACGAAACTTCCATTATCGTAACAAAATTGTACAAAATTCATAGAATAGAATAGCGTTCACCTTTTTTCGAATAGAGGTATGGGGGCGCTGGCGAAATATGCAGCCAGCCCCCTTATTTTGATTTTCAATAACTTTTGGAGGCGACTCGTGCAACATTCTGTTTTGGCGTTGAAAAGCTGTACAAAATTATTACAAAATTAGGGTATAATTTTTTTAACGATCCGTGATGTGGGGGGAAGACTGTGAGACATGCACATAGATTAATTTCATTTTCTATCTTGATAAGAATATGGATATTTTGAGGAATATATAAAATTTTTGGAGCAATTAATATATGGCATATATAATTCGAATTAAGATTTTGATTATGAAAATAATCATTCATCTTCTCTTGAAGGTTTTATTCCTCTTCAACAAGTTCCTTTCTCTGTTCCATAAGAATCTTTATTTTGGCTTCTCTCTCTCTCTCTCTCTGAATCAGTTGTTCTTCTTCCTTTTCAAAATAAACCTTACATCAATCATCGGATGTACCTACAGATGGCAATTTTTCCGGGTTTTCGTTTTGTACGTTTCTTTTTGAGCAAATACTGTTGTGGAAAATTGAAAGCTTGTACAAAACTGAATGTGGAATCTATTAATTTGAACTGAGTTTGTATGTTTTCGAAATAATAATTATTCAATAAGTTTAGTATTCCTCCATTGTGCAGAGCTTTCGAGACATGCATTTCACATTCAAAATTAATATTCGCTACAAAAGCTCAATTTTTATTTGAAATTTAAAACTGGATGATGATTCACTAATTCGAGATATAGTTCATTTTATACCTGATAAAATATTCGTCGAAGAGTCGAGTGTTTCTGGTAAAATTTCAGCAATTATTTTAGAAGGTTCTAGATTGATTTCTGCATCTTTACTACCTCTATAATCTAGTGGCATGCTGTACTCTTGTGCATCGTTCATGACTTCTTTCGAATTTCGTGCGAACACTGCGAATCGTTCAGAAGCGAGTGGACTGTTCCGACCAGTGAGCTCATCATTGAAATGTTCTGATAGATCTTTTTCTGATATAATTCTATCATTTAGTATCACATAATCTATTGGAGATTTGGGCAAGATCCTAATGTCAGGATTATTCAATTCTTCAATGTTCTTGACTCGTGGTACTGCTTTCGATCCCGCATTTGAATTGGAATGAAATTGAAAAAATTGATAGATCGAATTCATTCATGCCAGGAGCAGTTTTCCTAATCTTAAGCCAATATTGAAATCACCCCTCATTAGAGGCACTGCTAGTCCACAATTCACTTGCTTCTCAATCTTTAAATTATTGTTATTATTTTGGGTTCAAGTTCGATTCAAATCCTTGCAGATGACTTCTGTTATTCACAGATACATTATATTGTCGAAATTGTCATCGCTCATTTCTTCTATACTATTTCCTTTCATATGAAACACTATATAGTAAACAGCGTTGTAATCAAAAGCCAATAATTTATGAGCTCGAAATCCATCGACTATCGTCTTTTTTCCTCTCCTAAAAGAGTCCAAAGCCTCTTTCAATATCATGGGAATGGTCCTCTCGTTACTCTAGGGACATCGAATTGCATATTTTACTGATGCTCAACGTGCCTGTGAAAATTCTTGAACGGATGAAAAATTCAGTGTGCAGAGGTTGCATCATGTGTGTGTTCTCTGGTTACAGAGATATCAATTCAATATTCTTTTTCCTAGAAAATGAAACCAGCAGAATGCTGACATGAGCTGTGTGACCGTCCAAGTACACAATAACCGAGAATTTGATTGTCCGTGAATGTAACTCAGGATAAAGAATATTAGTCCTGCACTCATGAAGTGACTCTTTCTAAATCCATCCAGACTCCGTGATACCAATACCCCAACCACTAGGGCAGTTATATGCAAACTTTTTAGGTACGCGTTCTGCATACTTATATGGAATCATAGGTGGTGCTCGCTCTCCCTCAGCACTTGAATGTTGAGCAGCTCTAATGGAAATGTTTGAATATCGTTTGAGAGAGCCCTTATACTACGCACGCCCAGGCCTATTATTTTTACTTTCCACCGAATTCGTGATATAAGTACTCAAAAGAGTACTAGGTCCAGTTCTCTGTTTCAATTCAGGATTTTTTCTTCTCTCACGGAAAGGAGCTATGGGCACTACAGAGGTTTTTCGCTGCTCTTCTATGAGGAACTTCAGCATCGATTGCTGAAGAGCACACTTGAGAGATTCAGCACTGTACTTTTTAGTATTATTTCCATCCTTCTTCCTTAAGAGTATTTTCTTCTTATTTAATTTAATATCAATCTCCTCTTCCTCGAGACTTTTGTTTTTCTTCCCAGCGACTCTCATTGTGAATTTTCATGTGGAAAGTATCAAAAAAGAGGTAAAGTAAATAACAAAAGTTATAGTATTTAGTTACTGAGAAAAATTATACAAACAGGTTTAAGAACATTTGCTACTCGAAAAATGTAACGTACAAGGCTGAGTTTGACTGAAAACTTGATAAAATTGGATGATATGTATGCGTTCCATTAATCGGCACAGTCGCTGGCGTGTGAGAAAACACGAGCCTTTTTACTTGGAACACCCGTTTTTCGGGTTTTAGAAAACAATTTCATAACAAAATTCATGCAACCATCACGAAACAGCTATCCAATAAGAAAATTTCCATGATGAGACGTCAAGTTTGAAAGGAAAATATGAACTTTGATTCTTATATTATCTTTTAGGACAGTTCATCCAGTGTATGATAATCTGAATGCGTTGTCATAGTGAAAACAATATGTTGCATACGTTACGAGTTGCAATGCATCAGGTTGTGAATTTTTCAATTTCTGCAAAACTCGAGTATAGGAAAATAATTCTTCGATATCAATAACTTCATGAATTTGTTTTCATTCTGAAATTCATATTTGCAATGCTTGGAAAAAATATAAGAATTCTTTGAATACTGATTTGATGCAGTTGCTTATATTTGAACTTCAATTTTCGTGAAAAGCGTTCCAAAATAGAGCATGTTCCACAATAGGTACTTTTCCCTGATTCAATAACATCAAATCAGATTTCTTCTTCAAATTGCATCGTATGAGATTCGACCAGATATTGTTGATAAATCCTGAAGTAGCTTCGTTTCCAATTGAAATTTACAACCTTCATTGATGAAGTTACCTCGTGGAATCGGAAACTGATAAGAAGTGCTTCTCGAAATCCTTCACCCAATGATAATTCAACAAATTGAATTCATAAAGGATTGAAATTCAAATCCTACTCTAACATCCAACATTTGAGATTCACCGCTAGAATTTCCCAATTATTATCCTCGAAAATTAGAATAAGTGATATATTTTGAACTTGAAAGATGGTAAAACGTCGTTGATATAATTTCACAATTCTTCATCTCTAAATTTCTGACTCCGCCTTCGTCATTCCTGAACTAAGTCGAGATATTTCGGGAAATAATCAATTGATCATAAATTTTGCCTCGGACTGGAAATTTTTAATATTTCAATATCAACCCATATAATTATCTAATTTCTTCCCCACCATGTAAATGATACAAATCTTATATATGAACTCATCATCTATAAGCAAATAATATCAGTCTGAGATCACGAGCGCTTTTAAATGAAGTTTTCTAATTCGGGTTGCAGTTACATCTGGAAACCCAGGAGCTCGCAATTTTTCAATTCAATGAATATTTCACAATGTGCTTTTTGTATGCTTTGCATTACGAACATTATAATTTTGCAATTACAATGCATGAAATTGTTCAGTGAGGGCTCCAACTGTGTCTTAAATCTTGGTAATTACTTTGCTGTTCAGATTTATCGATAGTTTGACTTTCTTTTTCCCCATTTTTCTCCTTAATTTTCCGGAGTGATCGATCTGCAGTAACAATTTCTCAGATATTCCATCCCATCGTTCCATGAAACGAACACTTATTTTCGTGTTATTTATTTTTTCCATCATTCAGAGTAGAGTCATATTTTGAGAATCACCTGTGTCTTCAAAATATTCTCACCCATTTGATCCTAATTTTAATAAAATTCGCTATGCTCACTACTGCGATATGAATAAATGAATTTTCTCATTCCAACAGGAATATATCTCTAGTCGTAGTTTTTATAATCCTGATCAGTTCATCAACCCTCTCCTCTTCATTTATTCTGGAGTATGTATTCGGATTCTACGTCCCAAATTCACATATTTTCTATTGATCCTGGAACTCTCGCAGGTCTGATACAATTTCAATTACAGCAAACACCTCTATAAATCTCCGTTTGTGAAAGTTCTGATGGAAAAACAATTCAAAATACAATCGGAAAAAGTTTTCTGTGTTTCAATCAGTATTCCACTTTGTCAGGTTCTTCGACTGAAGATGATAAACTTTTCATGCTGATTTGCTGTCCAATTTTTTGTTTCATATCCTATTCTCACGTCAGCCGGCGGAAAAATGAATGTATTGTGAACTGAGAGAGTGATTACACCAAGTGGTTATTCACCGGTGATGAGAATATTCTTCAAATTCAGTGCACGCTCCACATCTGAGTTCATTCTGCCGGTTCAGTCTCATCAACTTCAATTCTAGATGTTCAGTAGGATAGTTGATCGAATGATTGCTGATTCTGCCTTACATTTTTGCTTCTATTTCCCACAGCTCGTGGAGGAATGTTCCTCTGGCTAAGCTGGGATGCAAACGCAGGTATTTAAATTGCCGGTTTTATACTCATACGCACTAATCTACAGAAAAGTTTGATTTAATTCGAGTGAGGATGAGAACCGCATGGGAAATTTTCGAATATGTACACTTTATTCTTCTTCAAACATAGGGATGATAATCATCCTATCAATCAAACATCTCTTCATCAATGCAGCATTATTTCTTCTACTCAAAATTTCTCGCAGCAGACTTATGATTAGTTGAGCTGAAAATATATCCAAGGCTTCGTGAATTCATCAAAGATTTATTCAACTGGAATCCCAGGGATGTCTGACCTCAAGAATTCGTTGTCCTTGCGGTTGTATATCACGAGTTCGTATTCAAACTCCTTTATCTGGGAAACTATTTTCTCCACCAAAAATCATCGCAGCTCCGTTGATAAGATTCACACGAGCGCCTGGAGTCGGACAAAAACTTGAATTTGATGAACTTCTGAGGAATTTTGTTATTCAAGTTCTGACTGCTTTCTATGTTGTTTGCACGGCACTTGACGCCAGACCTATTCACCGAAGCGAAAGACGTCGACCTCATCGCCTCAGTCGAAGCAGATTCTTCGATAAAGGGAGGTATCCGAGTACGAACAAAACGTCGCAACCAGAAAAAAACGCAATCACGATATTCAAACGTTACTCTGGAGTGAATCGATTTTAATTAGAGGCGCTCCGACCACCTCCGCAGAACAGCAGACAAACGTGAAGAACAAGAAATATAATTAGAACGGAACATTAGATTTCAGAATGTGAATAAAGTTGGTACACCGACTTCAATAGAAAGACCCCATGGTTTGTGACAATCAAAGAGTGGTGCTGCACTGTTCCCTGATATACACAGTGCTAACTCATCTCTGGAGGAAAACATAATATGATTACTATAGGAAAAGAATAATCCCTTGAATATCAAGTGGATATTCTGTGACTCTTGAAAAAAGAGGAAAGTTCGTACAGTTTTTAGGGACTTCTTACAAATATTAGGAGAGAGAACAAATCAATTCTCAGATATAGAGTTTCGGAAATGAGTCTTCTAATCTTCGTCAGAAAGTTGTTCATAGATCACACGATCATTTCTAAAAATTATATAGATTACTCTAGAATTCAAGAGACTATAAAATGATTCCCCAGGAAAGGAGTTCAACCAACGGTTTCAAAAATTATGATGAGAAGTTTACCTGCAACCATTGGATGTTCAGCAAATTTTGATGTCATCTTTGAAGAATATTCCAGGAAATGAGTAATTGAAGAATTAGGGATACGGACTTGTTTGATTCAGACGACAGTAACTGAAGAACGTTGAATGTGCAGTGAACGCTTTCTGTAGCGCTACGCATGTTCCGCGTTTAGCATGCTACGCCTTCCGTAGGTTGTTTACCTGGTGCTATTGACAGTGATTCTATCGAATAAAATAATATATGTCAGTTCTGGAGCTCCTCAAAATCCTTCACATTATCAAAATTTGAGGAATTAAATTTATAATAAGTCATAATCCAAATTCTACTTCAACATCCAACATTCAAAATTCACCGCTAAAATCTCCCGATTATCATCTTCAAAAGTCATTATAAGAAGACCCATGAAAATTCGCGAGTAATTAGAGTCACGAATGAAATCTTATCTTGTAGTTTTGATACTCCACCAGGAATGGTGCTGATGCATATAATTGAGGCCACTGTCCTGAACCAAGGAAATTGAATCTGTCAACAATTTTAACGAATATAGATATATTTCCATGGCTGATATTGGTCAACATCACTGAATTAGAGATAAATGGGATATTTCAAAACAGAAAATAGAAATAATCTCAGTTCCTGAACCTAGAGGAATCAATGAAAGCACATGAGGAGAAATGTTGCACGGCTTCCCATAAGTGAATGGATTACGAACTGACAATCACTCACCTTTGAGTAGGAAAAGGTGAAAGTTCAAAATTAAAACTGCGTTGAACTGCGAAGTGAGTTTCAGGAAGTTGAACATCACAATAGGGGCGTGCGTATGCTATGCATTTGAAATTATTCTTCTAGGAAAAATAATGTCGAAATGCCTATTTCAAATACAGTTACTCTTATCCAACGATCAAGAGACTCGATCACTCCCAACTTGAAAGTTTTCGCCGTTAACCTTTTTTTACAGAATTTCTCGTTCTTGTAATTTCAAAGTATTTTGATATGCATGGGGGAAAAAATGGAGAATTTTTGTAGAAAGGTACATCCGGAATTGATATGAATTTCTCAAAATGTTCTCAAGTAATTATCATGAATTGCTATTTTCAGTGTGAAGCTAAGTTCACCGAGGCTGAAATCG
>UWOG010316843.1:0-10236 GCA_900490065.1 Neuroterus quercusbaccarum
CTCTATAGAGTCAAGCTCACAACCTGGAAATTCACTCGATGGCGGCCGTAGTCCTGTTTTTTCTCGCGATAGACTCTCTATCTCCAACAGAATTGATTCACCTGAGATTGACCTGAATCATTCTCCCGCCGAGTCTCCTCCACGTGAAAGGTCCGTTTCTCCAGCGAGACGTGCTTTTTCTTCTAGATCCGAAGCTTCTCCCAGAATACTCCCTTCTCCTGACGGACACGGATGTGGACTCGAACAACTCGAATTCATTCGGCTCATTCCTATTAGGAATTCGCAACTGATATTAAAACTTCAAAAATATACTTTCCATGATAGTGAATTAGTGAAACTTCGCACAGGAGAACGTACGTATGAGCCTATTGGAACACAAGAACAAATTATACTCTTGACAGATGATGGTGATGTCTTTGCAACATTGGAATCTGCAAATATCCTTGGTGGAATATACAAACGTTTATGTAACGATATGAGACGTGTGAAGATGAATATTGTAAGTCAAGATGTTACAAAATTGAATCGAAAAGAAGTTCTTTCAGTTCCAGTAGGTTTACAGCGGAAAATATTATTGAACTACAGAGTTGTCATAGAAAACTCCCCAGCATAATGAATTGAGGGAATTGAAAACCGTATAGAAGTTTTGTGATCCAGAAGGAAAATTGAATGTGATGTAAATGTATGTTCATATGAATACTCAATGAACCTGATAATGATATGAATGAATTGGCATTCTATGTTCCCTGAGACTTTGATCTTGCATCAATTTCCCAGGGGCGGTCCTCCCAGAACAGATGATAAATCTGCGGTATCTTTGATAGAATCATTCGAAATGATGTATGTAGTCAGGGATGAATTGAGCAATCGTTATACAGAACCAAATTATACATTTGTTCTTCGATATGAAAGCTAATTTAATCATTAAGAGGTTTGTGGATTATTCTGATGCATTGCATCGTAAAAATAATCCATATAGGATTTATTGAGATTGATAATTGTTACGGAATTCACTCGGAAAAATCTTGAATACTTGGCAATTCTTGTTTTGTACGAAAAAACTTTACTTCATTCTCTAGGACATATCAGGAATCCAGGAGGATTGAGAAAGTTACTATCTTTGTATGTTTCATACCAGTTCAGAGTAATCCAATTCAGAAAAATCAGGGGATGTGATACTCTCAACACTCCGGTTCTCATGGTTCGCAAAGTCTCTTCGAAAGTGAACAAACTGTGTATCACGCAGGACCACAAAACCTTCTAGCTCTAAAACACAAGAGCGACCAGGTGTCCCTCATGGTCTCAAGGTCGCTGAATCTGAATGCGGTATCCGTTTGATGCTATCTGGTCTTGATCAAGGTCAGTTGAAGGTCAAACCTACAAAATTTATCGGTCAACAACTATGTCGGTGAACCTTCAGGCTTGAGTGGTCGCTGCATGAGAATTCGATGTTCGTTTGACCTCATCATATAACGATCAAGGTCACTTGGAAGGTCAAATCTACCAAATGCATCGCTAACCAACTAAGTCGGGGAAGCTCTAGTTTAACGTGGTCGCTGAATAAGAATCTGGTGTTTGTTCGACCTCATTATGTGAGCCACAAGGTAATCTCAAGGTCAAAAATACTGAATTCATCGCTAACTGATTGGGTCGGGGAGCTTTCGGATCTAAGTGGCCACTGGATCCGAATCGTTTCGGCTATCAAACTTCGACTAAAATTTGGGAGTTGTTGTTGACGATTTTTGTTACCAACAAGGTTATTCCCCAACCAAATGTTACAAAATTTCAGTAGAACCTGCTCTGATATACCCTCATAAATGTCCTATGTTCACTTCTACGGGATGCAGTTGTTGATTTAATGCCACTTCCACTGATATCCTGGCCCACCAAACATTCATCGAAGCCTCAAGGACGATAAGATGCCGATTTTTCGAACGTCATCACCAGTCACATAGAAGATTCGCTAGGATGACAATCTAGTATATCCTTAGATAAATTACTTCCTCCGGAGGTAGAAAGTTCACCACGAGGTTCACCAGGACAGCGGAGGTATCCTGGAATCGCAGTGGGTGCACTCTACACTTTTCAGCTATCTTCTTCGCCAGTCTTTCCAGCTGGTCTCAGTTCTTTCTCGATGAATATCGTAATATATCCATGCTTGATATTCATTTTTATAATTTATCAGTGATAAAATGTCTTGTCTATTAGGAGATCCGATTGAACATGAGTATTTGAGTGGATATAGCAAACTTTGGAATACTCCAATAAAATCGAGTATTCCATGCGGAAGAAGCTTTGATTGCTTAACAAACAGAAATACTATTCGGAAAGACCTAACAAGCCTGGTACATTAGACGAACACAGACAATTTTTTTGGAGTAGTGGACTATAATTTTCATTGTTCCCAAAAATCTCATTCTTCCAAGAGTAATCGACCCAAACGAATTTCATTCCTAGGTAGTGAAGATGGCTAAGATGAAAGACTAAATAACAATTAGTTTCCACATTTCCTCCAATGGAAGATTTCAGATAATTTTCCAAGTACTAGAAATGCAAAAACCGAATCATGAAGTCAGCATTTGATCGATTCCTTTATTTTCGGAATGAATACGGTTGAGTCGACTAGATTAGGTGTTTACATAATCTTCAAGATCTCATTTGGGTTGGAGCTGATGTGGCCTTTCAACGAATCCCTCAATATTATCTCACTTCTCTTTGTTTTATCGGACATGAAAACTCCACACCGTCGCACTCCTTTCCGGGCACATCCTTGTCATGAATATGTGCTTCTCTTGATTTTACGGGATGTCATAAATCCTGATGAGATAGGAGGACAAATGAGATTTTGACTTCACTCAGATAAATTCCAACACTCCCAACAACGTGGGTTTTTCATATTCTAATCGCGATTCTTCGGGAGTAGCATCTTCCAATAAAAAAATGTGGAATTCAGTTTTCGTCCTGTGTTTCATCTTAGGAAATTTTCCTGACCCGATTGGTAAATATAAGACATGAGAAAATATTAGATGGATGTCAAATTTCGTGGAATAACTACTCTTGTGAGGGAGCGACTCTCAGTCCCCATCAAAAATTATTTTCTTCTACTTGCGAAGAGTATACAACGTTCGCTACATTATTCGAAATACTGATTGAGAAAACAATTTGATTTCCTGGTAGATGAAACATTATTCCACGAATCAATCATGAACATTATCCTCAAGTCCAGACTGTTTAGATTGCGACTACGGAGATTTTTAAATAACTTTGCTAATTCTTCTAATTCATGCTGAGAACATCATACTATTCCGAAAATTATTTGATCTTACCTCCAAACATGTTGGCGGAGAACAACAAAATGCAGCATTTCCGGAATGAATGAATTGTGATATTCGCTTTTTCTCGTAGAGTTGAGCTCACCATCCGGAATCTCGCCTGATGACGACCGTAGTCCTGGTGTACGTCGTGGTGGACCTTCTACTCCTGGAAGAAGAAATTTACCTGAAGTTAGCGTGAATCAAACATCTGCTGGTCCTCATCCACGCATGAGGTCCAGGTCTCCTGTCAGGCTTCTCTCTTCTTCTGAATCCACAGCTCCTTCCATAATACTCCCTTCTCCTGACGGACGTGGTTGTGGACTTGATCAACTTGAATTCATTCGGCTCATCTCTCGTAGGAATATGAACCTGATATTCGAACTTCGTAGACACACTTTCAATGACACTGAATCATCAACACTTCGCACAGGACAACGCCCGTATGTTCGTGTTGGAACACGAGAACACATTGTATTATCAACATACGATGGTGACGTTTTTGCAATATTAGAAACTGAAGATGTCCTTGCTGGAATATATCGAAGTTATAATTGCGTTATGAGACGTGTGAAAGTAAACATGAGAGGCCGCGATGTTACGAGATTAACCCGGGAAGAAATCCTCTCGACCCCAGTAGGTAACGTCCGAACAATCTCGTTGAATTATGAAGTGGTTATACTGAACTCCACTACATAATCACTCCTGGAAGAGTATATTGATGAGACACAATATTTTCTATTCAGAAGAAATATTCCATGTAATTCATGATGAAATTGAAGAATCATCATTCCATCTTCCTCGAAGCTCCAATCTTCCATAAGTTCCCTAGACAGCCTTTTCTGAAAACAGATGAAGAATCTCCTGGCGTTCTCCCTGAAGGTCCAGAACGATATACTTGGTTACAGAAAAATGCAGCAACGAAATCACTGAAGCAGAATCTTTCATTTGTATTTCCTCCCTCCTTTTTGTCCATACCTATCCAACTGCAATAAGCAACAATCTGTGGAAAAAAAAACGTTTCGACACTTATGCAGCACCCTCATCAAGGGGAAAGAAATGGAATGAAAAATAATACCCAATCTGAGAGGAGAAGCATTAAAACCTATCTGCTTCTTTCCTGACATTCGCGAATCAAATGATTTTTGGAATGACAACTCATCATGAACGCTCAGCGTCAGGAGTCACACCAGTTATCGATAAACATGAGGAATCCATCAGGAGCCCCGGAGAAGATAATGGAGTGAAAGGAAGCTAATGATTACTTGGTGCTATTCAGCATTCTCTCATCATCCCATTACATTCAATGTGCGGAACCTTCTCATCTTAAAATAATAATTCTGTTCAAAAATACAACTATTTGGTGGATGGATTAGAATATTAATTATTTTTCTTCTCATTTTCACAGTGATCAATTGTTTGAGATTACTGATGAAGATGAATGTTCATGTACAAAATCAGGTTTGAAATGAATAGGTGAAAGAAGAGAGCAGCAAATGGAAAATGAAATATGAAACGTCCTTCCCAAAAATACTGAGTTCCTTGAGCATTGGGATCAATTTCTCCTATCTAGATTGTAAGAACTGTCATGAGTCTTATTATATAAAAGGATTATTGAGATTTATACTCCACTCGCATAAATTTGTACATCTTAACAACCTCAATTCGCTATATTCTTATCGCAATTTTCCAAGAGCAGATTCTTTTATTGCAATAATGTGGGACGGAGTAGTTGCCCTATGTTTCATCTTAGCGATTTTTCCTTACTCTATTGGTAAATATATTTCATGTTATTCCGATTCCAACCTTCTTCTTAAAATAGTTCAAATGAGAATAACTATCTTCTCAATGTGGTACGGTGATTTGTAGAAGAATCTGAATTTTTTAAATCGGTTCATTCAAGAGAGGAATTGATTTGTTGCTACATTGATTGAAATACTCATATCAGAAAAATTCAATCTTATAGTAGATATCACATCATTTCACAACTTGATATTGAAGATCAATTTTGAGTACTGATGTATACTTTATTCAGGAAGAAACTTTGACCTTATGATTTGAGCAAGACTGACTGAGAAATATTTAGGATATTTAAATCGTTCCTACGTAGATGGTGAAGTAACTCTTCCAATTTCTGGGATGAATGCTGAAATTATCATATTTTGTGAAAAAAAGCATCGATCTCATCCTCATACATCCAGGACAGAAGCGACGAAAGTAAGCTCTGAGGGATGATAAATTCATGTGAAATTTGCAATCACATCTTTCTGAAAAAGGAAAATTTTCACTTTTCCTCCACTGAGAATCGAACCACAGAATTTCCGATTCCCGGCCAGGTGCTTGTCCATCAAGCTATCAGAAAGGTCAAAAGAAGAATCCCTTTGCAGGAATATGAACTACAACGCTTGTACAGATGTCTTTCCACAAACTGTAAAGGATGAGAAATCGAAACTATCGACAAATTTAGCTCCTTAAATAATGAATTAAAACCACAGAACCTCCGTCGATCTGAAGTTCTGTGTTTCGATTCTCAGTGGAGCGAGAGTTGGAGCGTCTCCTCTCAGGGAAATGAAATTGAAAATTTTCCGATGGAAATTTTTCTTCATCTTGTTGAAATGACGTTGATTATTATCTATTATTTTAGAAGTTAACTTGGTCGATAGTTTTGAATTCCTCTCCTTTCGACCTCTCTGAAAGCCAAATGGAAAAACACCCGACCGGGAATCGGGTGTTCTGTGGTTCGATTCCCAGTGGAGCGAGAGTCAGAGGGTCTTTTCCAGGAATATGACAATCAAAATTTCCAATGAGAATTATTTCCCATCTTTCACAAATGACGTTAATTATTTTCGTTCGTTTTCGGAGCTAACTTGGTCGATAGTTCCTATCCCTCTCTTCCCACAGTTTGTGGGAGCACATGTGTACTGATCGACAGTAACTGCTATAGATAATAACGTTCGCTCGTTCATGATTAGATTCTCACGCTCGTTTCCTCTTTGTAGATTCAAGCTCACGATCTGGAATCCCACCTGATAACGGCCATAGTCCTGTTCTTCCTCGTGAAAGACTCTTCATCTCCTATCGGAATAATCCACCTGAGATTGACCTGAATCATTCTCCCGCCGAGTCTCCTTTACGTGAAAGGTCCGTTTCTCCAGCCAGTCGTGCTTTTTCTTGTAGATCCGTAGCTCCTTCTATGATGCTTCCTTCTCCTGACGGACACGGATGTGGACTTGAACAACTTGAATTCATCCGACTCATTCCTCTCAGGGATTCGAACCTGATATTGAAACTCCGGAAATACACTTTTCAGGACCATAAATTAGTGAAACTTCGCACAGGACAACGTACGTATGATCCTATTGGAACACAAGAACAAATTGTAGTCTTGACAGATGATGGTGATGTCTTTGCAATATTGGAGTCTGAAAATTTCCTGGCTGGAATATACAGACGGATTAGTAACAATATGAGACGTGTGAAAATGAACACGCTGAGCCGAAATATCACAAAATTGAGCCGAGAAGAAATCCTTTCAGCTCCAGTAGGTGCACAGCGAGCAATCTCGTTCAATTATGAAGTTGTTATACTGAACCGCTCTACATAAATTCATTGAAAAAAATAAGATGAAGATACAATGTTTGCGTTATGATAGTGATATTCAATGTGATGTCATTTTCTGTTTGTTTGTGAATTTTCAATGTGACTGGTTATGACATGGAAAAATGAGCATTTTATGGTCCATGAGGCTCAGATATTTCACGAATTGCCTCGGCAGCGTTCTCAAATGACAGATCGAGAATATGCCTCATCCCCCTGACAATGATTCGAACTGGTGTATCCAGAAATACAGAAGTTGTTCAAGTGGAAGCAGGATGAGCATGTGTCTGCTGCTCTCAAACCGATCGACTCAATATTTTCATCATAAGATGACATCAATCATCACGCAGGATATTCTGACGTTGCGTTAACAATTGGTTTCGCTTCTAATAAAAAATACACTGTATCATTCGATTGCTACTCTTCATTTTGTATTGATCCATCAAGACTATATTACACAGACTTCACAGGCTACTCAGACTTCTCATTAGGATACTTTTCTTTGTCAACTTACGTGTAATTAGTTTAAGTGATTCGGAACGAACGCTCCAGCCTTATATCTATCAGTAATTCCAACTCCACATATTTTAATATCCTGGAATGTCGTAGTGTCCAAGAATGACGATTTTCCTCATCAATAAGAATTGACTCAAATAGCTATGAGTCAATTTTTTTCGGCTCTCGCGCCATTACCACTCGCAAAATTGACGCACGAACTCCTTAGGAATCAATACTTTATTGCTCCGATCAATCACTGTATTGACTGAATCGGAACTACCATCGAACCGATAGGAGATTGATTGAAATCTTCCATCGAGAAGATGATTCTTATCTCAGCAGGGTATCAATGATGTCAAACTTATTCACTAGACAATCAATTCTTGGTAGATTCTGATAGCCGCTTCGTGGTTCATTCTGTATCATTAGAGCTCACCGCTTCAAGGTTGAACGTCATGATAGAGAATCGCTCCATTCAATTTAGTTCTACCTCACAAGATGGAATCAGAGACTCGAGTCTCACCGAGAAACAATCCATGAGTTCCGAAGGTTGTTCGTGAGTGAGTATTATATAGCAAAAATAAATTCCAACATCAAGAATAAACAGGAGGACACGCACCGTTACTCAAGCCCTCGTGGTATTCTTCTCCGAACTGCGCACTGTCTATTCGGATCCATAATTGGCTCGTTCCCTCTAAATTGAATACAGCCATATACTTTGTAACGCTGCTATCCCCTTCTACTCTGAATCACTGCCTCCAGAAGCTCCATAATAGCCAGGGATAGTATGTTGAGTTAGGGCTAGTAGTGATGAAAACGGAGTGTAGTCACGAGTGAAGGCTAATAAGAGCAGTGTCTCCCACGGTGGTATCTTAACGAAGTTAATTGGGCTCTGGATGTTCCTCGCTTTCGGATCCTAAAGGGTGGGCGGGACGTGACACAAAGAGACAGTGAGCGCACCCTGTTGGATGAAGTCGCTGTGAGAAAACGGCGTACGCTCATCGTTGCAGGTAGGGCGGTGTGTCGCATGAGCTGACCACGTGTGTAACCGTCCATCAGCGAATGCGTCTCTCCCCAGGTTAGGGTCGGTGGATGAGTTTGGGGTCGCCGGACAGGAGGGTCACTAGGCGGATCTAAACGTCAGCGCCTATATCACATGAACTGAACACAAGTGCACCCGTCCATCAGTGCATGCATCGGTCCCCCGAAGTTAGGGTTGGTGAGTTAGGATTGGTGTCGCTGTACAAGAGGGTGGCTAAGCGAACCAGTGCAGCTTCTTCTCGATGTAGGCTAGTCAAACTCAGTAGACCAAAGGCCTCAAGTGAAGTGCCATGATCCGCATCTCGCTTGTTCTGACAATGACGAGAGCCGGGGGACGCGCCGGCACACTGGTTACTCAGCGGAGAGGGGATGGCAGAAAGCTTGCAAGGGCTGGTGTCGTGACGCACACGACGTGCACAGTGGTACCAGTCGACCACAGTTACACCGTCACGTAACGTTCCGTTACAACTCTACTACAGATTTCGAACTTTGAATCAAGAATTATTCGAAATACCTGATCCTGCAATGAATGAGAGATTTTGAGGAAAAAGATCCAGGATAGACATCACAATTGGTAATGAAAATTCCAGTAAACATCAACGAGCTGAATTCAAAGAAAGATCCCTGGCATTTAATCAAAGCCCAGGCAGCAGCAGCACTTCACGGCCTGTCCCTCCTCGCCTAAGCGACAGGACACCTACTCCACCTCTGGGTATCCTGTGCTTATCAGTTACCCTGCAGTTCCTTCCGTCAGTTGTACGAAGACCTCATGAGTTCCTCTCAGGGCCTTTTTTCATGAGGCTGACTTCGAAATCTTCTGCGCATTGCTCACCAAAATGCTTTTCAACTGCAACCTCCACCTCCTACGCATCTGGGGTTGTGTCTGACATATTTGGATTGGAAATTAATTAACCTTCTGAGAATTTGTTCCAAGAATTGTGAGGGATTCCATGATTAGTTAGGAAAATATAAGAATTAGTATCTATTATTTAATTTTCATGAAATTGGTTGGACTAATTTCGAATCAAGTTGGCTCTTCAAGACTATTCAGGGATTTGAGTGCTTCAATTCCTAGTCTGAACTATTTTCGCTTCCGCTTTTTTTGTTGAATAATTGTATTGACTTGATAGTCATATGATGTTGTGGAAAGTGATGAGTCGGATGATGAATCATTTTGCTTTGCAATAGAATCCGTATTTCAGTGATCGAATGTTGTCGATGCTCATTTTCTCGAACTATTATAACATTTTTGTAGTCACAAATTCCTTTGTTGGATCAATTCAGAAAATATAACTATTTAGTTGACAAATCATAATTTTTTTACAATATTCAAGAACTGGGTTCTGAATGCAGAGCAGATTATTTAACATCGAATGATCCAGAGCATTCTCTGATGTTTGAAATATCCAGAAATTCGGAATAGATACAATTCTATTTCTAAAAATCTTCTCCTATAATAATAACTCAAAGTAGTTCGTGATAGTGTGATATTATCCCTGATTCTTGTATTCAAACAGTTGGTTAGTTTGGAATCAGAAATAATCAATTTTTGAACAAAAATTGAAGCAATAATTATATTCTCACCCCTTTCGACCCTATTAACCTGCTCAATTGGAACGATTATTATGATTCCTCCAATTTCTTTCAATCTTGCAAGATTGGAACAAAATTGGCTGCGAATTTTTACGAATTCTTAACCACTTTGGATCGTTTGGAATCCGAAAGTATTTTTTTTATTTCCTCCAAATCTTACGGAATTCCTGCACGATCTGAACAAGTCTATATTATT
>UWOG010319351.1:4161-17560 GCA_900490065.1 Neuroterus quercusbaccarum
GACACTAAAATATGTAGAAAGGAAAATATTAGCGAGATCCAAGAAAAGGACGTGCATTGTGAAGAATTAAGTCTGGAATTTTGGAATCGATTCTTAAAATTATCAAACCGTTATAAAGCCCTAAAAATAGAGGAGTTAAGTGGATTGGATGTGGGGGAAAGCAAAATCGAATTGATAAATACTGATACAATACAAAAGAGACCGTATCGTATGTCGGAAAAGGAACGAGAAATATTACAGAAAATCATCGCTAACCTCATAGTGAACGGCGTCATCAGAGACGGTATATCTGATTACGCTAGCGCCGCATTCCTAGTGCATCAGAAGGACGAGGATAGGTGATAAGTTGTGGATTATCGCGATTTAAATAGAATTACGAGGCACATTAGATCCACTGATCAGATCCACTGATCGATGATCTCATTTATAAATCAGGAGGAAAATCATATTTTATTTCTCTAGATCTGAAATCGGGATTCTACCAAATTCCCATGCACACGGAGTCAATACATAAAACTGCCTTTGTTAGTCCTAATGGACAGTATACATTTCTTAGAATGGCGATGGGATTAGCAAATTCACCGGCCGTATTTTAGAAACTAATGCGAGAGGTTCCGAGGGATACAAGCGCCTCGATATATATCGACGATGTTCTATTAGCAGTTGATAATATCGGAGAAGGTTTTAAGGAGTTGACAATTTTTTCAGAGATTTTCAAAAATCACAAATCGACCTTGAATCTAAAGAAATTCCACTTTTTCGTGTCGAGAATAGAATATCTCGGAAGGAAAATCTCATAAAAGGGGGTACAGCCGGGGGCGGGTAAAATAGCAGCATTGATTAGAACGCCAGATCCGAGAAATCTCAAGCAGTTCCGACAATTTTTGGGGCTCGCTGGTTATTTTATGAAATTCATCGCTAACTTTGTAAAATTGGTAGCTCCATTAACGAGATTATTCCAAAAGAATGTCAGTTCGGGATGGGGAGTCAATGGGTCAAACATAGTGAGGGAAAGTAAGGAAATATTATTGTCTAGACCATTGTTACCCATGTTTGATGCGAATTCAGAAACTGAGCTTCATACGGATGCGTGCGCGACTGGGATGGGTGATATATCGATGCAAAGTGAAGGAAAAAAAGGGTGGTTGCCTATTATAGTCGGTTGACTAGTCCCGGAGAGCAAAAGTACCATTCGTACGATTAGGAAACGTTAGCAATATTCGCAGCTTCAAAACATTTTCGGCATTATGTAACGGGTATGAGATTCACCATAATCACTGACTGTATTGCGATTCGAGCAACAGCAACTAAGAAGGATATACAGCGTCGCGTTGCAAGTCGGTGGAGTTACTTCCAAGACTTCGATTACGAAATTAAATATCGCTCAGGACCACAGGGAGCACATGTTGACTATTTGAGTAGAAACCCCGTGGAATGCCTATCTATAGATATCACTCCAGCAGAGTGGATCAAAGCTGTGCAATTTCAGGATAGTGACATTAAAATAATAAGAAGCATATCAGCATCGGGCGATAATAAGTTGGCAGTTATACCGTACTTCGATAATTATGAATTAAAAGGCGGAGTAGTTTTTAGAAGGACAGAACAAGGTTTGAAATGGATAGTACCGCGAATATCACGTTCGAATATTACTAGAATGTGTCATGACGATCAAGGACATTTTGCATTGGAAAATACGCTACACTAATTTCTTTCCATCGAGATCCACATAGTTCAGAATATGATGATATGCTGAAGTACTCTTCTCAGAATTCGGAAAAAATTGGTCATAGATCAGATTTGAGCTCATGATTCTGTTTTTGTGAAGGATTACCCAACACAGTAACTAAAGTTTAATCACCTGTTCCATGTGTCAGAGTATTGCTTAATCGAAGATGTTTGATCTTTTGCTATTTGTTTGAACAACCACACGTATAGAACGATTGCGATCCAGGTACAGCACGCTTAGTAGCGCCGTGGCTAGTTGCCGCAGGAAAAATTCACGAATTATAATAACCAAGAAAATTTCATTGGAAATATAATTAAAATGTTCATCCCATAAATCCTCACTGTGAATGTAATCCTTACATTACTATACAAGAACAAATTCCCCTTGTCTTCAAACGCCTATATTCAATACGAAATGCTTGATATTCAATAGTCCATAATTTCATAAACTCACGCGCATGCGCAGCAAACATCGAATGGTCACCAGGTGAATAACGAGAGGCATCCTTTTTTAACATGTCATAGATGACAGAAAAAATGTTCTACTTATAAATACCTGGAATATACATTTCTGCTCATGCTTTGTTCGAAAAATCATCTAATCGTTACAGAAAATACGATTTCATTAGGACTAGAATCAGGAAATGTCACTTAAAGAACATCACTGGTAATGTGATCCTAACATAACTGAAACAGAAGAGACATTCTTTCTGTCTATGCATGCCTGAGTTTGACACGTAATACTGAATAGTTTATAGCTCCTACCTATATAAACTAACGCGCATGTGCAGCAGGAAATAAATGACTAATCGTGACCAATGACAGCCATTATACTATTATACGTTATGAAGGGAACAAAAAACATGTTTCTGCCTACAAATACTCAAATAATAAATTTATTCACATGACTCGGTCATGAACTCAACAAATAACAATAGAAAACAGAATTCCATCAACATCAGAATTAGGATGAATCAGCGCGGTAATCTTACATCACCTAACAATTGAGCGTATGAGCCGTCTAGAATTATACATGGTACCATTCACAGCGCACACGAATCGAGTTTTTCCAGAAGGTGACTTTAGTTTTGCGGTTTGGATGCATAGTACATAAACGTAAGGATGGAATGAAATATTCTCCATACGCTAACAGAATAATCATTTTTATCAACTATCAGAGTCACTGGGACACTACAGCACGCCTTGTAGTGCCGTCGCTATTTGACGCAGGGCATTTGGGCTTTTATGATCTTCTGAAACTCAACCCATACTCTCTATCTCATTCCAGTTATGAGATGTTTCTATACATAGGGAGAAACAGAGCTGTTTCCTAGCCTATAAGGGAGGAATGAAATAGAAAATGTCGCACTGAGAGGAAATTCAAAAATGATTTTTTAGAATTTAAAAATCAAGGTAAAATTTCCTTCCCATCGTAGATCAATAATTTTCATTTTAAATCCTGCTACAATTACTTTTTAAACCTTGCAGGAAAGTTGAATTGGATATGTGTATCAGGAGTTATATACAATCGAAGGTAATCAGTCAAATTGTATCGTCAGAAATTTGGGGCGGGTATCTTGATGACCCGTTATACTGATTTTTGCTCGATAAATAGGAAACATAGAGGTCCACTTGCACTACACGTCGGAGGAGTTCAAATTAAATAGGTGGCAACCGAATCGTAGGCAGGAACGCTCGAAAAATTTCACACTATTCGCTCCTCCGTTTTCACGGGCTTGTAGGCCTCCGCTAACTGTACATATCTTCACATTTCATACTCAATTCAACTCAACGACTACTTATATTCCCACGCATCGCCTTACTCCAGAATAACTAAATTAACCTCGTATTCTCAAAGTCACAAAAATAGCAATTTCACAGGGCCTCCGTTTTCTATTCACATGATTATAGTGCATGCATGATCTTTTGATGAAACATTTCACTAATTATTCTCCTCTGATTGGATGGAACGTTTTGCGCTGCATTATTCCATCGCTCTCTTCTCCTTCTTAAGATTCCTCCTCCAATGTCATTTATTACCCCATGAGCATCAAAAAAGCAACTTACACACGCACCCACACTGAACCGTTCATATTCCTCAACTGTATACTTTTCCAACACATGTGTTCATCACTCTATTCTCATCAACAAACTTGGAGGAGTTCTTTCCATCAGCCTACTATATTCGTCCAACTTCCCCCATTTTTCGTTGAAATTCTTTTTTCGTCAACTCTTTGACCATATGTACCGTATATTTCATTCCGAGCATGTTATGTTTTTTATTCCTCTCTTACTTGTCTCAATAATAGCTCTTAATCTGTTTTCTGCCACTCTATAATCCCTCTCTAATGGATTATAATCCGCCTCTTCTTTTCTTCTTTCTTCTCATCTTGAATATTTCGAATTGCCTCTTTCCTTTTTATATTATATATATTATATTTGATTGCCTCATTCCATATAACCTGGGCAACTTCAACTTATAGCAACCAGCAGCATGTCAGAAGTAGCGGAATCGAAGAGTACCCTTGCCTTTGACTAATCCTGGGACCTAATGCCTGCCCTTTCTTGTTCCCTTCATCGATTCGAATTCTGGTACGAGTATCAATTTCCTCTGTCCTCTTTACCTATTGAACGCTGCTCCAAAATTTTCGAATGGAGCGGATCATTTCCCTCCCTCATCTTCTGAAATTTTATTGACTAAGAACTCTAGTGGGTAGATATTCTCTACAGTTCCCATTTCTCTGCTAAATTCCGTGATCTTCACTTTTAGCCTGTTCTGATGTTTTTTGTACGATCTCAACTTCCTCACTATTGTCTCATTATAGCTCACCGTCTACTTGCTCTTTCTACTGCCAAACTCGCCTTCACTACTCTTCGCGCCCACACTCTTTTGCTATTCATCTGAACTCCTATTCAAGTCAGCGGTGCCTAGCTTTTTGAGACCCTGTGAGTTCTAGGATCTCTCGCTCCTTGATCCATACCTGATTCTTTCCTCGCTGCTATCCTCTCCTTGGCAAGTGTCACGTACCTTTCGTCACTGCTGCTGTTTCTGCGTTAAACGTATCTACCCGCATAACATTGCTTCCATGATCTTCACCTCGTTCTCCTCTTACAGTTACGTGTCCATACACATCGACGATGGAAAACTAACATCCTGTTCTTCTATGAATCGAAAAAAACGTAATTTCAACGTTTTTCAGACTTCAATTTTGTTAACAGATTCATTGCTCATACATTCTATGAGTATTTAACACTCGTCTGATGTATCATTGATATTTTCGATGGAGACGATCCCTCTACGTTCACTGAAATCAAGTGCCAGAGGCATCATATCTCATGTAATTTCAAACAATGCTTGGTTAGTAAAATTGAATTCTAATGATTCCTGACGATCATTACATAATGATAATGAATATACCACATATTTCGTTGAAAATGTTAGTTCCTCCACGTGTTTGTAATTTCAAATGGATATGAAAATGCTGTGAGAATTGTGCGAACGAATTCTTCAGGTTGTTCCCATTCCTCATTTTTCGGATTCAAATTTTCATGTAACCCTGAACATTACTAAGTATACGAGATCTTGTCTAACCTGTATTCGAAAATTCCTTCGAATGTGAGTTCCCATGTGTCAAATCGCTGTAATAAGATTCATTAGAATGATTCCGAATGATGGTACATCATTCTATAGTGATAACATCATCGTTTCCCCCGAAATCCTCCTCTACAGTGTTGCCGTATTTCACAAATTATGGTGGAACAACATATGAAGCATGCTTTATATAACAGTTTCATTTTTCATCAGATCATTGAGCTGATAGAGTTACCTCAAGTGCATTCCTAGTATAAAGAGCCTAGGAAGTATATTTAGGAGTGCAATTTTTTCTTATGATCAATCAGTTGATGACAAACTCGCGTGCATGCAACCAATTTCAAATGTCAAGGACTGTATACAATGTGTGTGCTGATTCATTTGGAGTTCTTAAGTAGATTCCAGAAATTATGAAGATGTTCTATCAATCACGAAGACGCGGTGTCAACTAATACTTGAGAAGCAGTCCCGAACAGCTGAAGGAATTAGATGGTTGACAAGAAGGAGAACTACATACGTGATCATTACATAAGATCAATGTTCGATTCACTGTGATTCTCAAATTCCCATTTACTCCTCAGGGATATTAGAAATTTGAAATAATTAATTGTTGAACTACAAATTCATATGAATCAGGATTTGATTGATGGATTGATGATATTTGTAACAGAAATGTTACAAGGGTAGCGCGAGTTATTACGGCCTTGTAAGATGGGATCGACGGGCCGCACGAGAGCCGCGACGGAATTTCTCGAGATGACACGTAAATTCGAGCGAACCGCACGGCCTGAGTCAGTTTTTGCAAGCCAATCGGGCAGAGAGCAGTTCCCAGATTTGTTATTGCTCAGTGACAGAGACCTCCCTTACGACGCCTGCCAACTCCTTCCTTGCCGCGAGAGACCGCGATCCATCTGTTGTGAGTGAGATAATAAATTATGTTCGGAATATGAACATTTTGCCTCAGTGCATCTATCCCCTTTCTCGGTTTCTGAACTCCCACTTCCCTTCCTGGTCTTACCCCGTGATAAATTCCAAGAGTAGTTTTGTAATCAAGTCTATCGCGGATGATTTTTCCTATCTATGTTATTTCACTCCTACAGCTCCTAGTAGCTTTCATTCGTAATAGATGATGATCATGCATGATTTCTCATTCTTCTCATGATAAGAGTACATTATGTAACGAGGGGCAACATTCTCGTGAGGGCAGTATAATCACCCAAGGGAAAAATATACTTTTGCCTTGTGTTGCATGAAGTATTTTATTCTACACCCAACTCAAAACTCAACTTTTGCGTAGTCAATCGTACTTCAATGTGCTTAGAAAATTTTCAACAAATTCTTTGGAAATCGCAAAATTTGTTTGAAATTTTGAATGTTTGCGAGAATATTACTTTTGCCCCGAAGAATTTAACTTCCGCCACGCTAAATTTACTTGCGCTCTGCTCATTTCACTTTTGCCCCGCTGGTTTTATTTTTGCCCCGCTGATTTTACTTTTGCCCCGCTGATTCTACTTTTGTCCCGCTAATTTTACTTGCGCTCAGCTAACTTTAATTTTGCCCTGCTGATTTTACTTTTGCCCTGCTGATTTTACTTTTGCCTCGCAAAAATAGTTTTAAGGAATAATATGCTACTCTCGCCCCGCTTATCAGGGGCAAAAGTTGGGTTTTACGGTCGGGTGTGGAATAAAAGAATATAATTCAACGAATGATTTGTCTACGTCAATTCCATGTTCCTCCGTTATATGTTAGATGTATTCCATCGATCAATCATGTTCATTGATCGATGATGATTGGATAAATTGAATGAGATTGTTTAATGAGTCAATTTTTCTTTTGTTTATAAATGATTATTATGCGTAATATGTACCGAGATCGTGTTAACAATTCAGGTAATTTTTTATGTATTTTCACAACAGACACAACATTCATTCGAGTGATTATTGAATATTCAGCCTTATTATCCTCATTATCAGCCTTATACTAGCCTCATCATTATGATTATTATCAAGATCTATTCAAGTCACAATGTTTCGTCGCGGGAATTAGCTTGCCTCAGGTGGCTTGGTGACTAAGTCATGAGTTTGATACAGAACAAGATTTTGTGTTTAGTTTTATGATGAATTTGAACTTCGATTCCTTGAAATTGTTCTCCCACATAACGCAAATTAGATCAAAGTTTTCGAGGCATGATATACATAGTCAATCAGGATAATTTTTACTAACGTTTTAGCCAGCTGACCTGAGAATTCCCGTCGACAAATTAATTGAGTTAACCTCTTTCCATTCTACTGCTATTTTGTCAATTTTCGTCGACAAATTCTTGGATTTATCCTCTCTCCGTTCTACTGCTATGCCGTCGGATTGAACAATAATCCAATATTAATATCCGTGGATCGAGTTATATTTCAAGCGATAAATATTAGGATTTCGTGAATATATCAAATAATCTTGGAATATTCTCCAAATTTCCCGAAAATTCCGTAGATTTTTCAAATTTTTATATTTTATCAAGGATTCCAAATGATTTTCATAGATTTCAGATACGATTACGAGATCGAGAATAGTTTTATTGATTGACACAAATTTTATCAGAAATTTAGGAGATAGTTGAAAAAATTCTCGATAACTCCACGAAGATTTCGGATAGATTCGAAATATTCCACGCAAGCATGAATGATCCCGCGCACAACCTCATAATTCCGAAAATGTTTGGAAAATATTCACGCATCGTATATCTCACAAAGATATGAATGTTCCATGACGATTCGAATAATTCTAAAAATGTTGTTCAACATTTTCTATATTTCACTCAGATTGAAATGATTATCTGGATTTTCTACAGAGATTTCAAATGGTTTAAAGAGGCTTGAATAAATAACTCATGAATAAATAGAACTATATGATGATATCAACTGTTCATTTTAAGATCATTACAAAAAATATATTCAGGTGTTTATTGAAGATTTCAAATATGTGGCGAAAATTCGCAATACATTGTGTAATATTCATGGGAGATTTGGAATATTTCTCATATATACCGGATAAATTGAAAACATTTCACAGAGTGGCTGCCTCTGATGAGCAGAATGATAATGAGAGTCCGCTAATAGGTTTGCGTTTCGTAGTCTCTATCAAGCGAATCTTATCTATACTTCCTCATGTAGTGAATATAAACCCTAATTGTCACCAGGCAGCTTTCCACTTGTACTACTTTGGAGATCACGGTTCTACTTTATATTTCATCATGTGCACCAAATAATGGAGTCACGAAAAACTATCAAATTCTGCTGATACTGAACAAAATTTCGGATAGAAAAGTATTGAAAATGATTATATATGTTTCACAATACATTATCATCATTCAGATCGAATGTTTAGATTCGTGTGCTTCTTGATATGTCCAGTTTCCATCATTTCTTGATAAAATTTTTTTCAGATATCCTTCGTAAAGAATAATCGTTTCTGTATCAAAAGTAGCGAATGCCATCATAAAATCTAGAATTTCAATTCACAGCGAACAAACGCTGAAGAGCGTGAAATGGGCTCCAAGGCGAATTTCTCATGAATGACTAGAGAGTGGCACCATCATGTGCCAAACTGTCACGAGGAATTATATCATAACTTGAATAATTTCTCGCCGACAGATGCGTGAAATTGCGGGTCCAAGAGCGTGTGAAGATGATTGCATGTTGGTGTTCATTGACCAGGGAAAAAAATTGAAAAAACTCGACAACAGGAGAAGGAACTGAGACAGTTCTTGGGAGAATACGTGTAACCATCAGAATTTCCCCTGAAAGAAGTACCCTCTCCTCTCTCCTTCACTGAGACAGTAACGTGGTCTACGAAAGATAAAAAAACGACGCGCAAAAAACCTACAAAGCGGGTTGTTTACATTTCTATCAGGCGCCAGGTAGCATCAATCCTACCGGATCCTTGCTAGACCCGGGCCAGGTTACTTCTGTCAGGTTGATTCACTCAATTCCATGTAGGTAATGGGGAGAAGACATGATACTAAGAGAGATTATCGGAATCATACGAAATTAGATACATCACAATACAGTCAGATATTGCTGAATCTCAAACTTCGAGGAATCTTTTGTTCTAATGAATGCCTGCCCTCGATTCCGAGCTTAGCCCTGGCGGTATCTAGCGTTCATTGTCGCGTGCTCCTGCGCTGACTCCTGTGGAACGGTCGACTCAGTCAATCGGAGGTTGAGCTGAACAAGTTGAACGTCATACGTCACTTCGTTGCGAGTGGGTTCTGGCAGGACAATTACATGGATAATTATGTCAAAAAACACTCGCGTGTTTATTCCACCGTCATTGTGTAAGTCAGTGCTAAGGCTGGGAAAGCTTATGTAAACCAGCTCCCAGCGATCATATACCGTCAACCATCTTCTGTTATAGGATGTTAATTCGTAACGTCTGATGGCTCTCCTGGATCCAAATCGTAAATGAGCATTTAGATGAATAATCAAGATTTCGAGATGCATAGCGCTTGTTGAAACTTCATAAAGCTTGTACATGCAGGTCAGGTAATCTAGAACCGATATTTTCTAGACCTAGCTTGCGTGAGTGAATTTTCTCTTCTATTTTTTTTTCGTAGAAACAGTCCCTGGATAAGGCTCACAGATGCCGCATTGAATTGTCTTGAGTGTTCGAACCCAGTTGATTCAGACGGAATCAGTTCCAAGCAACATCCTTCAAAGAGAAGCATCGCAAATAACCACTCCTCGTCCGGGATGAAAGATTCGACTCTGCTCTAGTCGACTTCTCACATCTAATCGTGTGGACCCCAATCCCTTTGTCCATCTGAACTGGCCTCCTTTCCTCCCACGTCTGTTCGCGCCCGTATCCGGTGTTCTTTTCAACCATATGAGTGTTATATGAGAGCCCGTGATATCGTTGGGACATAACAGTTCATCGTCACTCGCCGAGGATCACAGCTTACCTTGCGATATTATTTGAGGGAATTTAGTCTTTTAAAACCTATGGGGCACAATCAATTCTTTTCCTCTTCGATTCTTCCAGATCTTCAGACCAGCGCCTATGATGATTTTTTGAACTCCTCCTCATTTGTGTATTCTACTCTTTTTCGGCATCTCGTCCCCATGCTCAGGTCAGGTATATCAGGGGGGTAAGGCTCGTGACGAAGTAGTGATGGATAACCTGATCCCTTCGGGATGTCTCACGTTTTCATCACATGCGTTCCTTTCGGTCAATAGAAACATCCTCATCTGCGGGTGATCCTATGTCATAATCTGAAAGATTCCAAGTCATATGAATGTGAATAATCGTATGTTGACGTAATAATTAATCAGAAGACTGCAAGTATCGCTGGAGTACACGTAAGGCACATCTCCTATGATCAAATCATCAAAGAAGCCATGAAGGGCATAACGATTTGTGTCAGCCGATCACTCATCAAGTCATAAATGTCATGAATCCATGTCAGAAAATTTTCTGTCAAGGAACTGTTTCTCTCCCCTGATGGAATTTTGCCTATATTTACCCACGCAACGGAGGGTTACCTAAAGTTACATAAAGCCCGACATAGTTATATATTTGGCTCTAATCAAATGAATAACAGAAATATACACAGATCATACAAATCTTCAAAAATTCTCAGAAGTTCGTTTGGTGTATAAAAACAAATCTCAAGGAATACTCTTGGATGATGTTTTCGTATCAAAAAATTATTGAGAAACTTGTATGCAATATCCTTATATTCGCAGTTACGCTTCAGTGAGTGCCTGTTCTGAGACTGACCGTGAACATAAATATCCGGATGAAGGTACGCTCCTTAAGGGAACAATCAAGTGTAAAAGCGCATGCCTTTCCGAGGATTCTTTTACCCATCCAACTGCACTGCGTAAAATTTTTGATCATTCTTCATTCAGGAAATATAGATTCAGGAAATAGATTCAGGAATGTTTCCGTGGGGTGAATCGATGAGGAGTATTGATGAGGAAGTGGACCCTGCTCTTTCGTCACATAATATTAAAGTAGCGCATATGAGCGCTTCAATGATCCTGCTTGCGGAGCGTTTCATGAAGCTGTAGATTCGAATGGTTATCAGTTTATAACAACGTGGAGTATATAACGTTTTATCGATTTTGAAACTAGCGCATACACGAGCGCGAACATAAATGATAGATTCCTAAGTATTTCCGTATATCAGAGTCTATTTAACTATCTTACGAAATTTGAATTCACAGGTTGGATGGGTGAAGGCCGACACAAAAGCAATTCAGGCAATCCATGAACATGTGATAACTCACAATCCTAGAGTCTTCGTTTCACATAGAGATCAATCGATGTGGCATCTGCAAATAAAAGGAGTCCAGTTGGAGGACGCCGGATTGTATATGTGTCAAATAAATACGGATCCGATGAAAAGCCAGGTACTTTATTTTTCAGTACTGCAAAAAATTTCAGTCACCTCATTTCGTTGTTTTTTATGAGGATTGCTCTTTAAAAATGCATGTTGGATCATTCATTCTTAGATCTCTGAGTGAATTTTGTTCCCTTGTAAAAATCATATTGCCTATGTATATATGTCTATTCACATCCGAATAAGGACGCAAGCGGTCCAAATACTCTTCTATTTGCTCAATCGCAGCGAAAAACTCGGATATTCCGCAGGAATCAAAAGGGGTAGCCGAGATATGAGAGTTACTGAGATTCCACAGGAGTCAGGCGTTGTAGCTTCGCTATAAATCTTGCCAAATCTCATTATCTTAGGATAAGTCAAGTTGTGAAATAAGTCGATTGGATCGTAAACAACGGGTGTAGTTGAACTTTCCGTGCAAAATTTCCGCACTAATCTCCAGCGACATCTCTGAAGCAACCTTCCGGTTATTTCTTCTTATACTCCATTCAAAAAATTTGTGAATTATTATTGGATCGAACATTTTAGTACGTGGAGCGCGAGTCACAGCAGTCAGATGGTTTCAAAGAGATACTTAGAGTTACTACTCTTACGCGCAAGTCGCCGCAAGTTTTTACATTCGCTAGAGTTCAGCCGATTCGCGAAGGGTATCCAATCATTCGAGTCTCAAACAGAAATTCACCAGCCATTGAATAAGAAGGAATAAATTCCTAATATGAATGAAGATTACTATTTAATCAAATGAGTACATTGAATCAACGTAGTAATAAGTAATAGTTATTCCACACATAACCAATGATCTTCAGGCAGTACAATCATCACGTTAGAATTGAACGATACACTCACAAGAATGGGCTATACAATGAATATACACTTTTCCCATGCTTTGAACAATTCGGAATGATTTTCATATGATTCTCAGTAGATTATACCATAGATATTTTGACAAAAGTGCGTTCAAACTCCCGTTTCCGATACTGATCGCAAAAGTTAGTGATTTCAGTGATCCTGGAGTTCAAGTCCTTGTGAAGGGAATATAAAAGTTTCAAGAGAAGAAAGAGCAGAAAGAGGCAGAAGTATTCAAATAACGCGATGATGCTGGCTTTTCCGATGATCAAGTCGGCTGAACCGTTGGCCATAATCATTCTAGTTTTCGTGTTGGAATCTAAATGTCTACCGGAAGCTCTCTTTATTTTGTCCTAAGCGGGCTTCCGTAATACAACACGAGAGGATCCATCATCAATCAGCGCGTCTAATGGAACTGAGTCTATGGTAACCCGTACATGGATTGTATCAGCTATTTCGTATGTTTCCACTATAACGCTGATCAAGGCCAGCTCCCGAAATACTGTCTTCTATAGCCCTCAATTTTGTCAAGTCATCGGCTATGGGATCAAGTGTTTTCGGCCTATTTTCGATCACGACGTTGGGGTTTTCTGATCCGGTATTTCCAGGAACCAGAGCTTCTTCTACTATTTTCTGTGGCCCTAGGTCTATGGAACCCTCGCCCCTATCTGCTGTGTCTACCGAGCAGATACTTTGTTGTTCAAGGAGATTCGACATTTTGAGTTCCGGCGCAATTCTCACCACATAGAAGCTCTCCGTGTCAATCGTTTCCTGTACCGTCATCGCGTTTCCGAAGCTTGAGTTCACCGTAAATCCAATTATTTCTGGTTTTTCAGCTTGGT
>UWOG010319925.1:0-14850 GCA_900490065.1 Neuroterus quercusbaccarum
CGCCCAAAAGAGGTCTCTACACCATAAATCGTCGATAAAACCCATGGGATGATTTTGGACGATAGGTGAATAAAAGTTTGTGTGTTGAATGAGGCTCTAGGAATCGCAACTGAGAGAGTACGTTTCATTTCATATGAATATTGCATGGGAGAACTATCCGCGAGATGGGTGCCGCGATTGCTCACACTGGACAATAGGTGCAACCGTGTGACCATTCCAGAAGGGGTGCTTGGCGATGTTCAGCCGCAATCCAAATAAGTTTCCGCGCCGTTCCGTAACCCTGGACGAAACATGGATCCACCACAACACACCAGAGACCAAGGAACAATAAAAAAAGTGAGTTTCTACGCGTGAACGTGCATCAAAGAAGGCCAGGATAGGTCTGTCGGAGATCAAAGTCATGACCACAGTTTTCTGTGATGCACGTGGTATAATCCACATCGATTACCTCCAGAAGAGTTGCACGATCTACAGCCAATATTATTCAGAGCTTTTGAATAGATCCGATAAAGAGAAAAGTGCTGTTCCATCAGGACAGTGCACAATTGCACACGAGTGTTGTATTAAGCTAAAAGTATATTATATTGAGAAATAAAGCGCTTATTTGTCTGAAAGGATTTTTCTGTTGGAATAGTCACTGACTTATCGAACAGCCTTTGTATCATACTAGATTCAAACATTGATGATGGATGGGCATTGTTTCCTCTCTAGGGAAAATCAGAAAGAAATTTCAATCAGCTCAAAATTGAGAAACTTGAACTTCCTATCCTGAGAATGTCTTCTATTCACGTCTTGAGTACTTTACTACTGGACTATCCCGAATATGAATTATCTCGATTCACAATTATATTTCTAGCTTCTGATGATCAAGAATTTAGAATAAGATTCCCGTGAATATATGGTATATCATTTTCCGACCACCAATCTATCAAATGATTTCTGATTAGTCGGTAGTCATAGGTGAGATTTACCGCTGTTTTACTGAGATCCAATTCAACCAAGTTTGGAGCCCATAAAATAATGATTTTGAGTGTTGATACTTCACTTTCTCTGCCTCATATTCACGTTATCAACGTAGATTTCCTGAAATACTAGGTTACGTCTGTATTCTAAATTTATCAATATGCGCAAAATCAGGGATACAGCATATGTGCGCGTCTAGCTGTCGAGGACTACAGCTAAACTCATGCGAAATTCCCTTCACATATATTGAATCGCGGAACTTCTGCTCTGCGTCGAGTTCGAAAGAAAGTTCACCTGAAGTAAAGGTATGTTATTATCATTATATTCACCAATTGAATCAAAAATAACTCCCCAAGATACAAGCAAAATATAGACAATCCACATCTTTTGAGCTGAGAGGATATACTGATGATTGTATTAATGGAAAATATGTTGGACTGTAAAATGTTTTCATGAACGTGATTTTTTGCCACGGTAGCGGAAACTGCTATGCTTGTTTACCATCCAGAGATATTTCAATTACAACCAGTGCCACTGATTGGTTGCCGATCGTGATAATAATTTTTGTTGCTGTAGCGAAAACTGACACAGTTTGGATGAACTCAGTGTTACCAATGAAGGCTCGACTGCGTCATCACCCATTTCATATATACTCAGTAGTGTAGTATGAATAATATAGCACGAAGGTCCCTGAATACGAAACTTCGATTTTTGATAGAAACTTTGAGAATAAGATAGACACTTGGTTTAAAACTCAGGGAATTGAAGTTTTCGGAAAATGTCACAAAAAGATCATGAAAATGATTGCAATGTTCTTTGGTTTTCATGGTATAATTACTCACGATATAAGATGAGCAGTTTATTGCACATCAGCACATCAGAGAATTAAAGGTGGCGCTGTGTGGAGAACACCGCGTCAAAATTTCTGGAAGTGGATTGACTAATAGTATCGAGTGAAGGAATTGAAGAATTGATTGAAACTGAATGAACAGATTTTGCCAACCTCAACTCATAACGACAGAATCATTCACGAGGTCATTCAACTTATAATGAGAGGATCGATGCAGCAACTCTATCAGGGGAAAGATCAAGGATTATACTGTGAACAGGACTGGCTCTTAGAATTGCTCATATTTCAATCAATACAAAAGGCATGCATCTCCTATAAAAATATCAATTGCAGTCGCTTGTTATCCTGATAGTTCATGCGATAATAATGAAAATCGCTGGTTTGGTTAGTTGGGCTGTCAGAATTCGCGGGAGAGGTCCGAGGTCCGACTCTTGAGTCAGCATCTCTGGGAATTTGTATATGTTCAGCTCGACCGAGGTTCTGGTTGTTTGGATACCACCTTCAGCTGTAGGTCCCTCCACCATGCACTTTACTGAAAACCATGAATTCATGAGGATGCGTCCGTGACTGATGATATATACTGGAACAGCCCCGTGCAGACAATCATGGAATAAAAATCCGACTAGAACTATGGAATTCCTGAGAATTATTGGGCTGCGAATACCTTGAGTCTGACGCATTCATTATTAGCCTCACTAGTTGTTTGGTCGCTCGAATTCAACGCTAGAGGTCCGGTGTTTGGTCTCTGAGCCCGTATCTATATAAATTTTGCGGAGTACCTTCAGCGAGGTTCTGGTGTCCGGAATCTACCTTAAGCTGTAGTTCCGCGACACCATCGTGCACTTGGCTGTATTTCAGTCTACCAATGATAGGGTGAAACAGACCCTGTCTGATATTTTGAGGATTAGTCCTCAGATCACTCGATTGTATCACGGAAATGCGCCTGTGAATGACAGAATACACAGTGTCAATCACATGGAAAATAATTTTGAGATGATATAGAAATCAAACTCTAAAGAGACAATGGCTCTTTCAAATCAGGCAGTAACCATCTTGACTCTGAGACATTATTCGCATATTTCAATGGTCTATGGATTCGAAACGCATAAAGTGAATAATAAAATATCAGAGCGAGACGAACTTCACGTCTATGATCGAAGAGATAACGACTTCATGATATATTTATTCAATATCTCAATCAAGATATCCGTCGAAACATGGAGCCGGTTTTAGGGATTCAAGATATTCAATTGTTCAAATATCTTTCCTCATAGCAATTTTTGAAATAAGAAAAAAAAGTATAGGGACCGTTAATCAATACGTCAAATGTGATATTGAAACAGCTCTTCTGAAAATTCAATCTTCCTGAAGTTTTATTGGATTTAAGAAACCTGTGCCTGTATCTTCATAAAATCCTGATGCTTCGAAGAACATTTAATTTGGGAAAAGAATTCGAAAATGAAATAAAATAGATGCTTCTAATCATGATCTAGAGATGATCTTCGCGGTAATCCAACTATGATAATATTTTCACTCGGAATTGTATCTTCTATCAATAGAACTGCTACCGTTCGATCCAGGAGTTGACAGTTCTCTTGAGAGGGCAGCTGCTTGAATTAGAGATAGTAACGCTACAGATAAGAGTGGAATCAACGATAGAAAAAATCAAAACATCCAAAAATATTGACTGATTGGCTGCTCTCAAGCGAACCTTTGAAAGTTGATTAGTTTCGTAAGTCTGAATACTTGTGCTGGAAGAAGACAAGAATCAAAGTGAAATTATCAGGAGCGGAGGCAGGAATAAAATCTTCGGAATCGTGAAAACCTCATACTGCTGTTCGCTCGATAATTGCAATAATGTATTTTCCAGGAGAAGATTTGATGCTCCCTGAAATTATTGCTGTGAGTTTATTGTAATGTGCACGTCCTCTAAATATGATTGACTGGAAAATTGAGAATTCTCGCAACATAGGTAAGTGGATATTCTCATTTCCGAATAGATGCTTTTATAAAGCAGTCAAACAAGAAGCTGCTCTTTATCCAACTAGGATTTGTTTATTAAAAGTTCGTACAGTAATGAGTTGATGATTTTTTCGAATGTACATTGCAGTATACATTGGATCGTATTTAGTTCTATACTCAAGCTTCATGAGCTAGCTTCTATCGTATTCACTCTAGCGCTGAATAACGATTCATCAGCTGTTAGTTACAATAGCAGTCAAGCAGAAAAGTATGACACCAGATCACACTCAATCTGGCAGGAATCAGGAGCAACTGATTTGCACAAACCTGGGCAGCAAACTCAGATTTCATTGAATTGAGAGGAATTTCGTCTTCGGAATGCTAAAAATAATTTTCAGGTGCTTATGCACAAAAAATGATACTTGCTCCCGCACGAGAATCTTCTGAACTATCTTCCTCAAGGATAATGAATGGAATCATTGTTTTCTAGCTTGAACCTTCCTGAACGGAACTATTTGATTTTTGTTCACATGTCCACATTATTCTGGCAAAGACTATCAAATAAAGAATATTCTTTCATTTTTACACGGTGAAGTTGAATAAGCAACTTTTCTTATTGATGATTACATTCGAGTGATAATGATGAGTAGGTGAAAAAAGTAAGATGGCATGTTTTTCATGTACTTACAAATAATTGGTTTAGAAAAATTGATCAGCGTATTAATATGGAGGAACTATCGAGCAAGAAATATTACGAAACATAACAATCGTCAATTTTTTTAATTCTCCTAATTGAATCATAACAATTGATTAACATCATTCCATTTCATTTTCAAAGTAATTGAATGTGTTCTCGCTAGTGGCGGGCAAACTTTTCGAAACAAATGAACAGCGTGAAGAATTGTTTTTCACACACGTTCTATTCTATAACTCCTTTGAATTGATTTTGAGGTACCTATCGGAGCCTCCTCAATTTCTTTCAAAGTCAATACATCAACCTCACCACTTTTCATGTTTATTTTTGCTCGCTTTTCGCGAACACCAATTTGTTTATATATTCCAGTCAGAACCGTTTTTCTGTTTTTCGCTTTTTCCAATATCGCATATACGTCACCATTGGATGTCGCTAATGCAATTTGTTCGTCAGTTGGCATTTCCCTTCGGACATTATTGTATATCCTGAATTTTATTGGTTTACCAGGAGGAAAAATGTATCTTTGCAGCCTGAATATCTGGTTCGGATTCTTTTTGGAGATGAGTTGGAGATTTTCGAGGTCAGATAGTTCAAATAAAAGCAAGTTTGAGCGATGCGGCCTTCCAAGAGGAGAACTGGATCGGGGACGAGGAAGTGGCACGTCAGGAGGAGGAGACATGGCAGGAGATTCGGGAATTACTTGAGGAAAAGTCGCTTCCGGAGATTGTTGGTCAGGAGGAGAAGAAGCAGGAGTTCGAGCACGAGGAACGCCAGAAATAAGGTCGCCATTGGGCAAGCAATCGAATTGTGAACTCAATTCTGCAACAAGCAAAAGATAGATATCGTTCACTTGAGGTACATAATCGTGTCTCGATGTATCATTAATTTCAAATGTAGTCACGATCGTAAATATATATGTCGAGGAAAATCAGGTTTTCCTTCACTCGCGATATTTTTGAATGGAACGAATCCCAAATTTTGATAGATCGATGATAAAAAATTTGATAATTCGATCACGATTTCCATGAGATATAAGGAATCATTTCTTCACAAGTCGAACAAATACGATTTTGATCTGTTCAAGATTAAAAATCCGGAACTGAATAAGCTCAGAAGAGATGTGATGATTCATTCCGAACGGAAATATAGAGGGAGATAAGGAAGGGGGATATACACGATCAGGAGTAGCAAAGGAAACTGTAATTGACTCTGTGATAGCGGATGATGAGGTGAGAGAGGAGATCAAGAAACTGGAGGTAGGGGATTATTTTGATTCGGATCACTCTCCCCTAGTTGTGGCATTAGAGGGAAGAGAAACTAGTAGCAGTAGGGATGAGAAGAGAGGAGAGGTGAAAAGTACTAGAACAGGGGATAAGTCAAAGCATGTAAAAAAACAGTTCATTGAAAATGTCAAAAATTCTGAAATGGTAGACGGAAATGTGGACGAGGAGATGGAAGGAATGATGCAAAGCATAAAGATAGGATTCGAGTGCACGAGCAAAAATGAAAAAGTGGTTGGGAAGGGATTGAGGAAATTGAGAATAGGGAAAAGTGATGAAAAAGGATATAGGAGGAAGAAAAAGGAGTATACGGAGTTCTTCAATCTAAAGTGAAGGGAAGAGGATGGAAGGTACGAGGAAGAGTCTGAGGAGGCTATGTAGGAAGAAGAGGTACGGGAGTTAGATAAAAGAGAGAGAAAAAGAAGTGAAAGAATAAACCAAGATATTGAAATTATAGAATGAAGGGAATATTTCTTCGAGTTGCTAGGAGGAGTGGAGAAAAAGGTTAAGCGATGTGCGCTTTTATTTATTATAATGATATCGTATTCAGAAGGAATAAAGATGGAAGGTTTCGGAGAAGTTAGGTTAGCGAAGGATAAAATATATACGCTGGCATACGCAGACGACATGGTATTATTGGCAGAAGATGAGGAAGGTATGGCCGGCCTGATAACAGGATTGGAGGAATGCTTGCATAGGAAGAAGTTGAATTCAAATATAGAAGCGAGGAAGATAATGTTGTTCAGGAAGGGAGGAGGAAGAAAAAAATAATTGACAGGAAGATGGAAGGGAATGAAGATAGAGGAGGTGAAAGACTTAAAATATTCAGGATATATATTGCGAACGAATAGAGATCATAGAGCTCATATAAAAAAAGGATAAAAAAGCAGCAGGGGTGATGAAACTGATATGGGGAATGAGGGAAAGAAGGTTCCGAAATGATCGGAGAAGGAGAATGTGATTATCCGATACTCTGATATGGCCAGTCTCAGCTCATGTAGGAGAGATATGGTGATGGACAGAGAGGAAAGATATCGAGAGTTTACAGGAAAGATTCATTATTTGGACACCAGGGTTGGACTGGATGACGCCAGGTCATATGGAGAGGAGAGGAGCTCGAAGAGATAATTCGAGTACCAGAGCGGCAAAGAGGGCATGGAATCTTGAGAGGAAGCTGAGGGAGCGTAAGGAAGCAGAGCTAGCGAGAAAGTGTTTGATGAAGGTCGAAGAGAGTAGAGGGAGTGTGACGGAATTGACAGAATCAACGACATGGGAAGAAGAGAGGAGGTAGTTCTGTAATGATGGAGACATAAGAGATGAGACTGCAGTAGAATATGAAGAGTTGGAGGGAAAAGAGTAAGAAAGACAATCGATGGAGAGATAGGAGATGATCAAGAATTCATAAAACAATGAATGGTGTAAGATTATAAGAAGAGAAGGAATACCTGAGTATTAAGTAGAGGTATAAGGAGAGAAAAGGTGGACCAGAATAGCAGGATTCAGATTTGGTAACGAGGTGAGGTAGGGGATGAATTGAGAAAAATAGGAAAACAGAGAGTGAAGGATATGTGAATGGGAGGAAGAGACATGAGAGCATGAATGGGGAGGATGTAGAAGAGGTATAAAAGATAGAGGGAGCTGACAAGAAAATGCGTTCTCTATTCTAGGGGAAGATGGATGAAGAGAAGAATGGAGGAAGGATTCGGAGGGTGCTAGAGGAGGGAATGAAGAAGAATAAAAGAACGCATGGAAAAATTGCAAAATAGAGGTACACGAAAGTGAAAGAAAGAGGAAACGGAAGTCGCGTAGATAAGAAGCGTGAGGATTGTATGTACTGGTTGATCAATAGAAAAAGTAGACTAAGATGCGTTTGCCTTTTCACTCTCGCTCTCTCGCTCTTACTCTCGCCCTCGTTTCTAATATAATATGTAGTTAGTAGTGTAGTGGTAGAAAAAGTGTTCTGCTTCCACCAGCAAAATTATGAAAATTATTGCAAAGTTCCTGAAAATTAGTTTTGCAGCCAAATCCCGATATGATACCGCTCCGGATATCTTCCAGCTTCGAAGCAAAAAGCTTGCGTCCTACTGTGCGAAAAAGCTAAGCCCAATTCGAGAAGCGGTGCTGACAAGTTCCTGACTCCGAGGAAATAGTTTTCGATGAATAAGGAATTCCTTCATACAACTTCATTATTTATTCCTCGAACTCCTTTGATTAGAAAAATGAAACGCACCATGAGAAATATCGATAAATGATAATAATTCATTTCATTAAAGAGGGAATATGAGCCATGAATGGTTGATAGATGGTTGGTTCTTGATGTATCAAAATAGGTATCGACTGCATGATAAAAGCTCTTTTAAAACCTCGAATTTTCAAGAGACTCCAAGGGAAGATTTTTCCGAAGGATTGGAATAATTTGATATAAATTGATAACTTTCTCATGGAATTTCAACAGCGGTTACAGGATGTCAAGAAATTCCACATAATTCATGGGAATTTCATAGGAATCCTTGATGCCGGGAGAAATTCCTGATGGTTCAAAGACTCGGTAGGAATTTCGAAAAATTGTCATGCAATCAAATGAAGTTGTGTGTGAGTTCAAGGATAACAAGAGATTTCAAATGATTCACGGGCTTCCAATGAATTGAAGGAAATTTTATGGTGTTTTGAGGATCATTTGAGATATGAAAAATTCCATGGAATTAAAAAAAAACTATTGCATATACTTGAAGGAAAAGTTACAGCCTCTCCAGCGGTCGGGGATGTAGTTATTTCGAACCCTTAAGTTTTGGGAGCTTGCAAAACATTATGGAATATATTCACTCATTTTCTTCCTCATTTCAGTGTGTGTAGGAGGTATGGAAAGAAACATGGCGAGAGTTATACGAACAGCGCAAACCTCAAGAGGACACATCCAAAACAGCTATCCAGAAGAACTTGTTTTGACTCCGTGTAACTCCTAAAAGGTATTTCAAAGCACATTAGAGGAGAATTAGAGAATTCTAGGAAGCTAAATGGACAGTTTGTCACAACTGCAAGGAATAAATGATGATCATCCATGAGATCATTACAATTGCAGCGAGTGTACCGATGCTTTGAGTCTAATCTAGGAAAAATCCAGATTTTATACATGAGAATGAATGAGCAAAACAACCTATTCATATTCATTATATATATATATTTTCCTTGGATTTATTTTCTCAATTCAGAATTCATCTATTTCAGTGATACGCAGATTCTCTAATATTTATCTTATTCACGTTCATTGCAATGAGTCACCAAATTGAGTCACCAGATTTATTTTTCTAGTTGAATATTACATTCAGAATTATGATGTCTATCTATTTGTTCTTGATTATTTTTGTTCCAGATCATTTTTGTTTATCATGAAGTTGGTACTGGAATTCGCCTATCACTCCTGTTCACAACTGCTGATTCTAACTTCGCGAGATACTGATTCAAAATTATATAAGAGGTTTTCTCCTGAGATTTGAAAGGAGCTCGTGGACAGGATACAGTACCAAATCCTTGTGAAAATCTATTTTTGGAAGATTTCATAGCCAACGTTATGAGAGCATCAAATGATTTCCAACGAACACAGCTTGAGAATTTGCTTCTTCAATTTCCGATGAGTAATAAGAATCGTACTTAGAATTGTACTGATAATAATTATTCTGTATTGGGTGTAGTGAGCCCACACGTTAACAAGTGTATTCATCAAGAAACTCCACCCGGAATCAAGCCTATATAGCTCTGGGTGAATGACAGAATGGGACGAATCTGACCCAAAATGCGCATCTTTTTTTCGAACCAAGAATCCGCAATGCATTTGTTCTATTGGGACAGCCTTTCAGGAGGAGACGATTAGATTCCTTCGAATATAACATTCATCAATTTCTTGAAATTCCCAAGGGATTAAAATACTCTAATAACATTATTTTATTCAATTTTGGGTGTAGGAGGATGTGCGCTCGCACAAAAATTTATCAAAATCAATTAACAGCGTGAAGTGTTGTGTTTCACACAAGTTTCATCCTATAATTTTTGTGATATCTTGTATCGTGCCTGATGTAGATTCGATGATTCTTTGCGATGTTGATACCTTAATTGCGCCGCTACTCATGTTTATTTTCACTAACTCCTCACAAATCCAAGGAGTTTCATGTATCAAACAAAGAATCGTTTCAATGTGTTTAGATTCTTCTAATATTGCAAATACGTCAAAAGCACACGTTGCCTTCGAATATCGTTATTTGTTTTGTAATACGCTTAGTATAAGGAACGTCAGAAATGACTTCGCTTTTAGGCAAAGAATCGAATTGTAAACTCAACTCTACAACAAAAAGCAGGGGATCACAGTTTACTCAATTCCTCCATTAACAATATTTTCATCGAGGATAAGTTCCAACTGTTAACAGATTGATGATAGTAATTCGATAATTTCATTCCGATATCCTTGAGAGATGAAAGTAATGAAAATTGAAATAGGAACGAATAAAATTTCATCAACGAAATTCTGTTTCGTGTTGAGCTCAGAAGAAAATGCACATAAAATCATGAAGACATTATCATTATCGTTATTATGATGATATTCACCTGTAGAATTGAGGATGACCAGCCATAATAAGAACAAAGTATGTGTTATCCTCATCTTATTAAGTTGGAAGACACACTGATTATTATAGCAATGGATGATTCCTTCCACAATTACATTTTTATCATCTTGTCAGTATTTTCCGAACGTGAGAGATTAGGCTATCGTGTTCGAAGCTGTTAACGCGTGGATGAACTCAATAGGAGGAGAGAGTGGGAAGTTGTGGGCCGTGGGGAGTCGTAAGCCACTCATATCTTTCCCATGTTGTGGGAACTTTAACATGGTTCATCAAAGAAATTGAAGAGAAAAGTTCATGTTGCGCTAGAGTGTTCTATTCCCGAAGTCCCATTGTGCAGTAGATTATCAAGGTGATTTAGTGAAAAATATTTCTTGAACAATTGGTTTCAAATTTCATAAAATAATTTTGGTAGAACACTAATCGTGTGTATGGTGATTCTGTCATTTCGTAAAGGTCGGATGTGAGAAGTTGTGGTCGATCATAAGTAAGGAGACCTGGAATAACTAACACCAATTCTGAAATAACCACCAATTCATCAGCATCGAGCACATCAGCTGTTTCGCTTCGTCGTGTATTGCAGAAAGTCAGTCCTCTTATTCAGGTTGAACCGTGAGAAAATTTGAAAATCGTACACAAGAAGGATGCTTGAAAGTGGGAAAAACTGTCAAAAGAAGAAGAGAAGCTGCAAAAAAAGAGGGAGACAGGGGTTGCACCATCACAAGGAAAATGCCAACCCTCGTGCGAATTCAATACCAGCAGCGGTAACAGTAATCAGCAAAATTTAAGATAAAGATCAATTGATAATATACCATGGTTGACAATGAAACATCATGATTCCAGAGAAAATGCTATAAACTCAGTCATTTTTATAAGATACAAATATGAAATCATTAAATCACGTTTAGTGTGCCAAACATGGCCGTTTCTTGATGTTTACCCGTTTCTTGTGACTGTCTTTCGCTGGCCAACATTCTATTCCGAGCATACCCTCGGCTAGCTATTTTCGTAATAAGGGAACGTTTATGAAGTACATAACCAAGTTCAGGTGAAATAGGTTTTACCAAAAATCACATTTTATTGCAAGATAAGGGATGGAATACTTTTTAAACGCTATGATCATGATGACGATTCTTCATCTTCGAGTTAGTGTTCCTCCCATTAGAATAATACGATTAGAATTTCATCATAGTGTTTGAGTGAGGGATTCTAATCATTGCACTAGAAGTTCTTCATTCGCGTACATCATTCCTGAAAATTTTTGAAGGAATCAGATGATTTGCAGTCAGACTCAAGGAATTCAATTCATGTGCTTTGAATCAAACATCAGGAAATCCTGATAAGTTGATGATGAATACGATCGAACACTATTCTTCCAGAATGAGAGAATTTTATTTGTCAGGGTGAATTCGGGGACCTGGAAACTGATCACATTAACAAAATAAAGGACTGAGAAGTTCAAGTGTTATGAGGTTTATCGTATCAGATTGAGTCCCAAAACATACGTTATTAGCTAGTGTCATGACTGAAGGTTTGAGTTTAGCTATAGTGTTTTCAGACGATTGGTCGAATTCTCTCGAGTTGCTTGTGTCGATAATTGCAAGGGTGTCTGTTTCATTCTTTGGAGTACTTATTGGAAGAGCTGATCACGTCATTAATTTTTCTTCTCGACCAAATCACTTTCCCTCTGGCTCTGTCTTGCGATTCGGATGAATAAATATGTATGTGGAGCAATGAAATCTTGAAGAGCTCATTCTCATGATAATATGTTCTCTTCATCACTGATTATTATTATTGCTGAATTCACTGTCAGTTACATATGAAATGCATTCATGCGTTCATGCTCCAACTGGTCATTTTCGAAGATAATGGATAAAATTCCAGATCATTCAATTTCAAGGTCACTCAACGAACAAATTCATTCTTTGAGTCTGGCCCGGAAAAATGAACGCACATTGAGGTGTTGGGAATCACCAATAAGGATGATACCTATGAGAACACGGTAACTAGTATTCGATATATATAGTTTGACTTAACGTCATTTCATCTCTATCATTGTTATAATCAATATCAATACCGTGATAATAGTTACTTCTAACAAAATTTAATTTTCAATGAATTCATTGAAACAATCGTACCACGCCCTAAGACTTTCTCTGGGACCATAGAATGCCTTTTGCAACTTGCAAACCTTATTGTCTCCAGTTTCGAAATCTTCCAGTATCATTTTTCTTTATAGACCCATCTGAAATCAATGACCTGTTGGTCCTTTGGCCTTCTGACAATTTGCCAAGTGTTATTTTTATCCAAGCTTTCAATCTTGGGATTCATCGCTATCTGTAATCGTCCACATCCGCTGGAGTTGAACGCCTCTCCCAAAGTATTTGGTACCTTTGCATCACGACATTCTCAGAATTTCGGTTATCAATTACATCTTTTTCGTTGTTTTCAGTTTCACTTTCATATATTTCGTTTTCAAAATATCTATCTTTGTGATCATCAAATTTTTCTAGAAAAATCATTCGCGTATCTTCTTCAAATACATATACGTGTCTAGCATTCATAACTCTGTTGTTTAATAAAACTCTATAATCATTTTCAACATACCCTAATAATACGCCGAATTCAGCTTTGTCTTTTATTCACTTTTTCTTGAAGCCTCTGGAACCTTGACAAAAACACGCTTGCCATTGAAGATACGATGTTTGACGTTAGGTTTTTCACCAAAAAATATTCCGTAGGGAGTTTTTTTCCACTGTGTGCGCAATTGTTCGATTTTTCAAGTACGCTAAGATTTTCATAACTTCAGGCCAGTACTTTCTATGTATTTTGGCTCCTGTCATCAAAAATCTACCTATGTCCATAACTGTTTCTGCTTCACTGTTGTTTTCAAAAGATACATTAGCCATTTAACTTCCTATACAGTTTGCGCATTCCATTTCAGTAGTTTTAATTTTGTCTAGCAGACCACCTACTAATTTATTATTCAACAATTTATTTGGATTTTGGGAATTGACATGGCTAAGTGCCCTATGCCATCGCTCTTCATCAGTTAACTTCATCACATTAGCATGTATGTTATTATCACCTTTTCCAGATAAAAATCTTTTCATCCAATATAAATGGTCTATTTTATCAGCGACAGCTAATAATTCTCTCGATCGATTGTGAATTTATTCATTTTCATCTCTCGCTACTTTGGAAAACTTAGTAAATTTTTCTTTATTCTTTCTACGAAGTGAACATTTCTCAAATCTACCTGTTCTCGATCATAGTATTTTTTTTGATAAATTTCAACATTCCCTAGTTTGGTAGCTTTCAACTTTTTGCCATCTGGTAACTCAACATCGACAGGATTTTTTTGTTCGACAATATTTCCAAAAAATTCATCATTTTCCATGATGTGGTCTGAACTCTGTTGCTCGCTTGATGATTCGCCTCTCAGTTGTCCTGATCTTCGTCCTTGGCAAAGTTTGGTGGCGAAGCTCTTATGAGATATCTCATCTTCTCGTATTCATCCAGCTTTGCACCAGCTTCCTTGAACTCATTTGTCGTTTCCTCGGAATCAATTGAGAATTCTTCAACCGTGTTGTAATTTATTAGATTTGTTTTTTCTATTCTTGCTCTGGATATTATTGGCATAGCTGTAGATTGTGTCTAGTACATCTTGTCGAATTCATTCATCATATCACAAGCAGTTGTACATCCGCAATAATACTCTAGTTATTAGTCAGTAATTGTACTCATCAAGATGGTTCTCGGTTTCATATCCTTTTCGTTCTAGATGTTTGCTGTATCTGTATCATCAATTTTTTTCTGTGCTGTTTTTTTACATTTTTTACATTCAAGCAGAGTCATCAATCTCATCTTCCAGCTTGAATAATTCACTCCATCAAAAATGGGTATCATGATATCCTCTATTCTTGCTTGCTCAGTCATTCCTATTTCTCTGACACTTATATTTTGATACACTTTCGGTGTAAACACTGTTTTTTTTTAAGTTCTCTCGAAATCACTTTTCGAATATGGTTTCTCAATTCCTTATCCAAGACCACTTTTTTCTTCTCAAAATCGTATCCTGTCGCTGACTCTCCTGCATGACTCATGCGACCTGGCGTTTCTAACCTATAAACTCGCCATGCACTCTGCACTTTCATTAATTGGCATCGCACTTCTATCTGGGTTATTTTCCAAGGATCTTCTTATTACTCAGTAGCTGACGACTTTTTCTTCCTCTTTGAACGTATATTTTTATATTTTAATAATTTTAAGCTCATTCTTTTTCGCTTTTAAGAACTCCTTCGAACTAATTTTCATTCTGACGTGGTCCCGTTATTTGACCTCACTTGATTCATCTCTGAATGACTCAATAATTGGTTACTAACCCCCTGGAACAGCTTTGTGTACGAGTATATTTTTATAAACAAAGATATTGGAAAATTAATGAAGAGCAACCAAAAATCTTATAATCTGGAATTCAAAAAAGCGCGC
>UWOG010321934.1:0-13385 GCA_900490065.1 Neuroterus quercusbaccarum
TGGGACAGCGCTGAGATCTTAAATCCATTCCTACTTCAAAACTATAGAACAGAATTTCCTGATATTTCTCGAAAAAACTTCCTTGAATCCTGCTTGAAGTTCACCTGACCATCAATTCTGATTTTCTGAAAACTCGTTCGACTCCCGAAGCGTTTGAAACTTTCGATATCCAATTCACGCCATGAGGGTAGTAAAATTTGTATAAATTTTGAGTGGGAATGAATTCAAATCCTCTGAATACCGTCAGTTTATTTACATGGTGGTTCATATCTCCTGGAATTTTCATTACGAAATTTCTCTTATCGTAGAACTTGTGGCGAGCTGAACACAAAAGATGTGTATTCTGCGATTTCATGAAAGAGGAACACTTTTGATCGCCAGCGGTTCAATTGCATAACCTTCACGATATTCACATGCTCCGTATGCGTCATGAGGGTGGAATGATGCGCTTAGTCGATAACCGGATCATCAGTGATCACATCTGATCACATACGAAGGCCGTGGAATTTTGCAAATCAATGATCAACGGAATACATTTCCACATAATTTTTTTTCGTGGAGCAAAGGAGCGAATTCTGTTATATCCAAGGTCATCTAATGTGAACTTCAATTGCGGAAATTACTCAAATCCGAAATATGAATTTAGGAAACTCCGAATAGTGTGGAGCGCAAAATTGAAAGGGCCAATGATGACTTTTTCCGCCTGACTTCAAAAGGACTCGTGTCTCCAATATTTCAAAACCCTCTGCTCACCTAAAATAAGTGAAATTTGTGGCTTCTTGTTGGGGAGTTAAGTTCACATGACGGATCTTCATCTAATTGTGACCTTATCTTCAGTGTCTCCTCTACTGAGAGTTCTGCTCCTTCTAAGAGGTATCCTCCGCCTTCCAGGTTCTGATCTAGGTCTCCTTGTGCCAGAAATCGTTCCTATGAAGAGACCTCTTCTTCGAGGCCATATATATCGACGAGATGCATGATTCAACCCACCAGGCTTCCTTCTCGTAGTGGACATTGACATAGACCCGATGAACTTTCTTTCATACGGCTGGAGCCAAGGAGGGCAATGACTCGGATATACGAATTACGGAAATACACTTCATCTGCTAATAAAGAATATTGATTGATAACGAATGTCAATAAATTTGATACTATGCCGATCCTATGCCTGAGCTTCCTCTTGAAAAATTTGTGGAGGAAGGAAGTTTTCAAGATGGAAAATTATATCATCGAGAACCAAATCATTCTTCAACAGTTCCCGCATTACTCCTCGTATATTCCATCCCGCTATGAATCAACATATTTAAAAGCCAATTCCTATTTGAACGACTATCCTAGGGTGGAGAATCTATTCTTGAAGTTGAACGTGAGATTCGAATCGCCGCGTTTATTCATTGGTACGAAATGACGTAGCAGTTCGTGAATAAGGAGGACTTGTTGATTTCCTTGTATTTGGAATTATCAGTCCTTCAGAGCTTATATATCTTGCAATGAATGTGAGACATTTGAATTTCGCATCACTAACATAACAATAATGATAGATTATCGAAAGGAAAACTCTTCCTTGTCGTCGATATTCAGCTCTTACGATGTTATCGCAATCTTCGACACTATTTCGACCGCTGCTAATTTCTCATCGCTGCTACTCCTTTTCTCCATAGAAGTACGGTTCCCTGAAACTTTTCTGTACCGAAAAATTCCTGGATTCACTATTCCAAGCTTAGGTTTCAAATGTATGATATCCATACTCAGGTGAACTCCTCAAATTTGATACAAATGGAGAACGAAGAGTGAACGAATGTCCACTCTTTCAACTTGAGGTATCCAAAAAAATTATCGGAATTTGCATTAAATGCGAGATCGAGACTGCGAAATGTATGTTTCGCCTCAAAATTCCTGCATTTTCATCATCCATGATTGAGAGAGTATAGGAATTTTTTTGGAATTCGAATGAAATTATCACAACGGATCTTCATGTTTTCGAATCGTCTGAGATCGAATATCAAGTTTTAGTGGAGCCGTCTGTCTTACTGGCTGTCCGGCCGTAAATATTGCAACTCTTTGAGAATTGAGCGTATCAAATCAAGATTTGACAGACATCCTCTGAGACCTGAAAAGACAAGAGAGTTTGTTCAACACCCATTTTTGATGAAAATTGAAAAAGCACACATAATTCACGTTCCATTCGTGAAGGATAGCATTGAGAATTGAAAAATTGGAACTTGTAAGAGAATTTATGGAAGACATGATTTGATATACCGATACAATAAAAAAACTCGTTATGTTGAGGAGAAAACAATTCTGTCATCATTTATTCAATGTCCATTCAATATTGAGATCAGAGTATGTTCTTAGATGTCAGGAAGAGAACAACCTTATCAACGGAGCAATATGAGAGTTCGCGTAACAATATTTGTTTCCGAATGAGTTTTGTGCTGCATTGTAGTGAAGAATCTTGATGAAACTCTCAGTGATGATTCCATCAGATGAATATGAATTCATGAATAAAAATAAAGTGTGGGCGTCCGGATTAGGAGTTTTCCCATCGCTGGTTCAATTTTTGAATCATGAGCTTTTTCTGTCAGAAATTCAGTGAATACAATTCTCACGAATACAGTTAATTCGATTTCGATCCGATGAGAATTAGAGGTTCACATCCCTTGTTTCCGATCAATAATGCATCAAGAATGGCGCTTCACATGAGTTTTTCGCGTCTTATTTTGAAATTCCTCCGAATCAAATTGTAACAACCGACTGGTACATCATCGATCTCTCCTGTTGTCATCGGGATAACAGTGCCAACTTCCATGTTCACTTTCACCCTGTTTGTCCCAGTTTCAGTGGAATATGCATATATTCCAGCAAAATAATTAGGATCCTCCAATATCGCGAAAACGTGATTAGAACTTGATAGAACAATGAATTCTTGAATTGGCATGGGATCATAAATATTCTTTCCTGTCCTCAATTTGAGTTCTCTATTGGCAGGGAAAGTGTATCTTTGGAATTCATATATCCGATTTGAAGCCGTTCTGGGAATTAGGTTAATGAATGGGAGTTGATCAAGTTTATGTCCACTTCCGTGATCAGAAGGGAGTCTGCTCGGTAGCGTCAAGCACCTGGTAGGAGGATCAGACCTTGAAGAAGGAGCATTTCTAGAAGAACAATTTCCGGGAGGCGGAGATCTAGACCTGGACCTCACAACAGTAGAAAACCTGTTCGGAGAATCATAACGTCCATTACGAGAGACACCACGAACTGAACCACCCCTGAATGGAGATTTGGACTGTGAACTGCAATCTGCAACAAGGAGCGTAGGATAAGATCTCCCCATAGTGCGAGGGATGAAATGAGAAAAAGACAGCTGCGTTCGCAAATCCTGAAGCTTCCAGTTATAGTACGTTTGAATTTTTTTTTTTTAATTCAAATGCATCCAATAATGGAGAGCTGCTCGCTGGAATCTCGTTACTCTTCAAATATTGGAAGAACGAAATAATTATCAGAAATATCAGAGAATTGATCATCTTATATAGATTTATCAATCCTGAGAGGAAATTTGATCTCATCAGTGATCGTGGAGTAAGTGTATCCTAGTAAGGACACAAGATATTCAAAGGATATATTGAAAGCGTCAAATTATATGGAGTAATAAACTACGATCACAGTTGTTTCGAGGAGATTCTTAATGAAGTATAGTTCCATATGGGAAGATTCCTTCTGAATTCTTCGTACAATCATGCGGTTTTCGGAATGTTCTGCAACATAAGGTTCTACACACTCAAATAAACGGAACCATCACTTCTTCATGCAATCATATCAGGGATCAAAGGAAGGAGATATATCACATCAGATTGAAAATAAAATCTAGCTATTTCCCGAAGTGGAGAGTTACTTACTCCAGATTCACCCACTGTGAATTAGTTCGCGGTTACAAAAAATACATCCTTTCACTGACTTACATGAAAATCTAACAATTCAATCAAATACTTCCGGAAGGTGATTGAACGGAAAATTTCCTGAATTTTGAAGAAATGTGAATAGCACTGAATCAGTGAATGATATTCCTTTCATGAATGAGCGAAGAATCGCGAAATATAATACTGGTGGAACGATTCTCAAGCTATAAGCCGAATAACGATTCGCTAATAATTTTCAGACCTCTTCCTAATGGATTAATTATTTTTCAAATGATTCGACACTCGGAATATATTCCATGAATGACTGAGAATAATATTGAAATTGAATGACAGAGCTGAAGCGAATAAAATGTACTTCACAAAATGTTCCCATGCTTTGAATCTCTATTATTGATATTATTCGATATATTATTATTTCGGGAGGGGAAAGAGGATCTCAAATGACTCGATTCGCGAATCTATGAATGTGTTGAATCACGAGAAGCGAAAAATTCCATTATTCTGAAAAATATCGATAATGCAGATCCTGTGCCCAATATCTCTTTCCGAAAGAATTCGGAATGCTTGGAATAGGTCATTCGAATTTTTCATGTAATTTCAGAAATTTATGAAAAAACAACGGAAGAACATGAAATTCATAGGGAATTTGACTCTTATCATATTCACTGTCTCTTAGGTGTGAGTAGTTCCATAGCGATGAGCACTTACGTCAAGGATTTGATCTCAATCGATTTGCTATTCCCTGATCCTCAGCCGCTTCACACGATATCAAAGAGCGAGTTGTCCTTGTGAGCTCCGGAGAATATTCAATCAGGGAGAGCAAATTTCATAATTGGAAATGTAAGGAATTGATAAAAGATGTTCAACAGCTTCATCGATTTTCCACATTTCTAGTTATGGAATTGCTGTGAATCATTAAATATTGGTCGGAGCAGCTTGAATGTGACGATGATTTTTTTATCTCGCGCTTTGTGCTTTGAGAGATATATACCTAGCGCTGCGCGCTCGGACACATCTACCTTAAGCTTGATGCTAGATCCCTCTAGCTTCTTGCACTTCGTGTACTCGATATTGCACGCCTCGCGAACTAATGCACTCTTAGCGAGCCTCATTGTTACGTCCTGCTTTTGGTTTAATCAATGAGGTTTTACATCAAAAGAAGGAGAATTTACTCAAGGTTCTATCGTCCTCAAGGAACACATTCTCATCAAGACACTAGCGCTTCACGTTCGATATTTGGTTTAGAAATCATGATGACTTCGCATTCCACGCCCTTTTTTGTTTTGGATAGAAGTGATCACCAAAATTCCAAAAATGTGTTCACTTTATGATTTTTCACCCAAAATGGCTGGCAAACAAACAGACAGACAAATATATTCGTAAAAACGTATTCTCCAAGTTCAAGAGGTCACGAATCTCGAGAATTTCACAAAAAACGAAAGGGTGTCCAATTTTACACAACTCCAATACATTCACTAGATGATAATGTGGAAATACGAATTTCCAAGAACCTCGAGCATTGACGATGATTATTTCATTGTTTCAATAGTTCGAAATAGTATTCAGAACACGTAAACAATGAGAAATATAATGGAAAATCACACTTGACATAAGGAAGAAATGGAATGAGCTAAGTTTTGATGAGAATGTGCCCACTTATCAGGGAGATTCTTCCACAGTGACGATGATGATCTTGTAGGGCTCTCGGAAAAAAGCATTTTCCTCTCTGATACTTTCTTCCATATTGTGTGTTGCTCCACCTGAGATGTCAATTTCCGTTCGTATCTTTGAATTTTGGAAATGCTACCAAACTTATAATTTGTTCCTTTTCGGAAAATGACATGGAAATGAATTATTCGTCTTCCGCTATAACTCTGATAACTTCCTTTTTATCGAGAAATGTCGTGGGAATAATTTTTTTGTCTTTTTGAGTACTACTGATATCCGTCCATATAGATTCTCAATCTTGGGAAGAAGTTGTCTCAAAAATTTTCACAGAAAGAAACCTTCGTTGAAACCATTTCTTCATGAATCAGAGGGCCTCGGAAAGTCAACATTCGTTAGGGTCCGCAAAAGTCATTTTTAACATGAAACCAATGCCTTCTCATTGAGGTGAGAATGTAAGAAACGACTCCCTTCGGGAAATTCACTCCGACCGTAGTTACTGGTGGATTGCAAGGTACATTAACTGGTTCCTCAATATTGTGGAATGTAGCTGACCAGCGGGAAACGGAAGAAAAAATTGTAAAAGGCATTTCAGATGTGAATGAGTACATCAAAACAGTGAATGCAAAATATTGGAATTAGCAGCTCATCTTTGGTGATGGTTTTTGTTCCTAAATGTAGATTGCTATTCCGCTTGATAACCTAGAGGAATGATTTTGCGGGAATGAATCACCCTTATATATGGATTTATATATATATGTGAGTGTGTGTCTGTGTGTGTAAAATTAGGTACATTCCTTATCTTATGGATGATCTGAGCCTCGAGCTTGTTATTCTGGAACATCTGTATCTCATAAATTAATTCATCAAGCAATGTTGTGTGACCTTGAATAGGCTTCGTTAGAAAATATAATTCAATATTCTCCATTCGGAGGTATAAAAATTCATATCGACGATCAGAATATTCTCTATTTTCGCACATATCCTTTGGGAGGCGATGGCTGTGATGAAATGATGAGATCTTGTTTTTGTCATCCTATCCATCTCATGAGAAATTACATTCACTTTATACATACTGTCAAAAATGATGTATCATTCTGTTTAGTGAAAACCGCATATTAAAGAATGAATATTTTGCTTTGCACACAAACAAAGGATGATGAAAGAATCTCGCAGAAAATAAGCCTCCCATGAAAAGAATTCTCTAAACTTCCGAAAAGACATATGGTTCGAGTACACTGCTCGATTTGGATTTTATACCATGACTTGAATGCAAAATTATAGAGACGTTCGTGATTTCAGGTAACTTGCAATGATTCCGGAAAAAATTGTTATGTTTTCAACAGAATCATTAAAACTTCCGCAAGGCTTTGAGAAATCCAAACACCTCTCATGAAACTCATACAAATTCGGAAATTCATAGTACGTCAGGAGAAATCGATTTTGTTCTGGCATTATACAATTAATACCTGAATCTTCATTGGAATGAGAAAAACAGGTAAATTTTCTGAATTTTATGAAGCACATCGAATGCCGTACCTCAAAATTCACTGGATACGCGAAGGATATCATTTATTTATACAAATTTCAATGAATCGTCAATCTGACTTCTCCCAGATCCAATCTCATTTTAGAGAGTCCTGTAGGAATTTAAGCGGGTTGCAAAATAATTCTGAATATAAGATCGTTCCCATAAATTTGAATATATATATGTTAAACCATATTGCGCAATCATCTTTAGGATATAGCAGTTTGCTGGATTCTGAAAAAAAATTTCAACATGAGATTTCATGATTTTGTTTACCGAAATAGAAGAGAATGACCAATCCCAATGACAAGGCGAGAGTAGGAATCCTTCCCATTCTTGATACATGAAGGAAAACTGATAACTGTGATAGCAAAGGTTTCGGTTTACATTGTATCAGATTACTTCATCCTAATCATGCTTTTTTGTAATAATAGAGCAATTCTCTCTTTATTGTACATTCATGACAAAGAATAAACATCGATTCGGATGAAATCATTTATTATTTGTTACGTTGAAGTTCTTCATGAGCATTTTAATTCCTCTCATGGATAAATGTTTCATAATGATTTAATTCAGTAACCTATCTTGAAAATTGAATTAGAGAATCTGCGCTGTTATGACACAAAAATTATTCGCAATAACATGCCTTTCGAAAATTGAAATCTCTGGAAGATAGAGATTTCCAGTTGAATTTTCACACTCAAATGATTCTTTGAATGCAATGTGAATTGTATATTCAATACTCGTTCAATTGATTGAGCAACCATAACATCACAAATTCCTCATCTCTCATTCAGGTCTCCAGAATTAAACAGTTCAAGAATTGCGCATCAGACAATTCTGTCCTCAATTATCAGTCCACAATTATGTTGTGTTTCAGTTCGAAGTGAAAAAACATTGGTAGTCATTAACCTAAGAATCAATCGATTCAATCAAACTTTGAACTCTTTTCACTCATTTCAAATATTCCACATCCAATGGAAATTTATTTCTTGACTTGCGAAATGTTCTTGAACTGACTTAGATGAAAATCGGACCCTGTCTCACTCGAATTATTGAAAATTGCAATGTTGGTTAAGAATAAACTTCATTTTATATGCAAACAGAAGAAGAACTGCAAACTTAGATGAGATAAGTTTGAATGGAATTATAACTGAATTTCGGGATAATTTGAAATGATTCGATTCCATCTCCTATCTGAATTTTTACTACGCAACTCCAAAAATTCTCTCCATGACGTTTGTGTCTGGTCCTGCAATAGCTGTTCAATGAGCATAAACTCGAAATCGGAGTTTTCTGACCCGTAATCGTCATCCAGTTGACAAGTTTCAGACACTATTCGATTTCGAAGAGAGGAAAAAAATTTCTATAATTTTCAATAGCTTTGGTATCAATCCCCGAATGAATGAAATAATTGTTCCTTTGCTGATTCGATATAATTTTGATATTGAGGTATTCGTATGTTTTTCTCTCATTGCCTTCTCAGAGTCTTGAGGATGCACATCAAGGTGGCCTGAGGGAGGCAGCTGGGTGACATGATTTCTTTCCTTCATTATGATCTTCCTCCATTCCATACATTTAATCATTTTTCTCAGTCCTTATAAGCATGTTACACAAGTATCGAAAAGTCGAAATTTCTCTTGATTGGTATTTTGTTGAGATTATCAATCGATCAGGAACGAAGAGAGACAAGAGAAGGAGGAAGGAAGAACGGAATTAGGTTGATCGTCCCATCTTCATCCTTACCTCCTTCATTTCCGTTCTTCTCTTCTGAAATTCCAAAGAATTTTGTTTTGAAAAGTCTTTGTACAAATCTGGTGGAATTGCTTGTGTTTTTTCAACCTGTGTTAGGCTACATTTCTGATGAAATTTTCGCTAAGTACCTATGTTCGTGGACCAAACCATAGAATCACAGAATTTTGATTTCTGTGCTCGCGCTGCGGAGTGATAGCCTTTCAAAACAGCAACCTTCTCCCGAAGATCGTACTACTTTTATGAATAGTAATCGAAGCCACATCGTGAGATAGGTCACTGATGCTTCGTCACAGTCTGTTCGATCATAATTGTGATTCAGAATCGGCTATCGGGAGGATACTTGAATCTTAATGACAGGTTGCCAAAGCTTCGTGAAGTTGTGGTACACCAGAAAATGCTTCATGAGTTGTGATGTATGAGTATGCGCCATGTACTTCCAGCGGAATTAGATTTGTTCCCTAATTTTCCATGAAGCAGGCTTCACGTTTCTAAAAAAGAAGATCCTGGAATCCACTAATGCTGTTTCATCTCCGTTATTGCTGATAAACTATTTACATTGATTAAAAATCACACTAATTCCTCATTTTGATATGTCTCCGAAGGAATTAGTTCAATCTGAAAGGGCGCTAGCCACCATTTTGATAAATCATAACTCAAGAACTCGTCATGATAAACTCTACGAATGGAAACGATGATTACCGAACATATTTGGTGAAGTTCCAGGAAGAATTGCATGTAAAATATAAGCTATGTTGTGATTAAAATTCAAAATATTGGATACATTTTTGAACTAAATCCTAAAGTGTGACATTTTTTTGTGTTTCAGGTACGTCATACTTCTGCAGCGGAATATTTCCTAATTTATAGTGAGATTCGATGATCCTGATGGTATGTAGAAGATGATGTCCGATTCCGAATCCCTTGAATGAGCTTTGGACAACTTAGACCTAACTTTTTCGAATTCATCGGAATTTCATTATTATGGAAGGATTCAGGGCGTCTACTCTAGATAAAACTTAAACCATCAGCGAACTTGTATATACCAGGAACTCTCGATTACTGAAAATCAGCTTTATTCCAGATGCTCGGTCGGTGGTACGAAACAGCCATAAACTTTCCATCCTGACAAGCGAAAACATATAAGTTTTTCCATGAGTGACTGAAAACTGAAGAAGCCCCTGATCAGGTTCCTTCCTCTCAGAGAGATATCCTGACGTGCATGGTCTACAAAATGGGCCATTATACAGGCAAATCCAGATAGTGGACTGTATATTCGAGGAATTCACATGAATTCTCATAGATAGATTAAGACAACAGATTCATCATTCACAATGTGTTTCCCATTTTCAGGCAGAATCTGTGGCTGCCAGATTTTCTTCGGATCACATATTCTTCCCAAGTTTAATATTTGAGTTACAGCTGCCCACCACAGGGTGAACATGTTTTGCTACGTTAATTCTAATTGAGCTGAGACTTTGCTGTTACTCAGGATAATTCTGAATTTTATATGAGTCTTGATTCATTCAATGTTGAATGAAATCTTTAAATTTGGAGACAATGATAATATTATATAAAATAACCTCTTAACGCAAAGGATAGAATAATTTGTGGACAGCTGGAACGTATACTTCTGAATTCGAATAATTAGTTCCGTGCGTTGAGAGTGAGGGCGTTTCTATATTCTTTCATACCTGAACAACTTCTTAGAAGACCTCTAGAACAAACAGGTATCATGGTGATATGATATTTCAGTTGAGTAATTAACGATAATGGGTACCCACGTACCCGGTCAAGCACATTAAGATCGAGTAGAACATTAAATGTGAGTTTCGTGGTGAGTTTTTTGATATGATTTTCCCCATGAAAGTGATGAACTCCTCCATCATAATGAAAATTCTGCTAAATATTCCGGAATCAACCATCCGGATGTCAACACGTCTCAGATGGAATTCATGGTTTTTCATGAGTCACCATACACTCCATCGTACATGATGATAATTAGGGTGAAGTGGAGAAAAAATCATCCGAGAAACTCGGTTGATTGGAGTTGAATTCACTTCACATCATCATTTCAGTTTATATTGTCCCTTCTTTTGCGCTCAAACATTATATGATGTGTTAGTCCGTAGGGTTCGCGGAAAATACCACGAATTCCTTTTGCAATAGTAGGTGTTTCATGTACTCGGATGTGGTTGTCATTCTAGAAAATATCTTCATCGAACTGATCAAAGTCCCCTGTTCGAAATGAAAGCTTCACTCATAAAACAATTTTATTTCTTGGCCTCCAGGAATGTTCTTCAAAGCTTGAAAACTATGTTCCCTGGACGGAAAAAATTTTCTCCATTAGAAGTGAGTATTCATCTGAAGTGAAGTTGCGATATATTATCCACAATAATCATATACAAATATTATAATGATATTTATGTATTTGAAGAAACCTAATGTTGAATTTGTCTGATTACTAGCGGAAGAAATTTTCATATAAAAAATTCAAGTTCATCCGAATCCTATAATCTTCAAATTTTATCGTTGACTCCTCTCCTCATTTCACCAATACGTACTTTAATATGATACCGTTGATTATTGAATGCAACTAACACGGAAATCTGTGTCTGATTATTTGGATTGTATGACATGATTCTGAGACTTCAAAGGAATCCAATCGTCCTCTTATTTTCCAGTAAATTCAAAAATTAGAGATTCATCTTTGGTAATCTATCATCATTGTTAGATAGACTTTGATCCAGTAGGATATCTGATCTTCCATCGCAGGATGACTCAATGATGATCTATTCCTTGCCAATAATCGATTCATTAGAATCTCACATTTGAATCCTCGAATCAATCTGATGAGGAAATAGAGACGAGATCAACAATTGGCTTCAAGATATGTTTGTTCTCAGCGGCATCGAGAATATTCTTCACTTTTCTTGATAAGCGGATAATACATGAATCATCGCGTCGGAACAAGTTTCCCTTTCCTGATTCGAGAATTTCTCCAAATCAGATATGGCACACCAATTTGAGCATCAGCTCTCCATTCTGCAGACTATAAGGTCACGAAGCCATCCTTGATGGACATACATTTCAGCAAGTGAATTGATACTCTCCAATGATGCTGAAACGTCTTTCTGAGATGTTAGTGGAATGATTCCTTATAGAGTTGACAGACGGTAATGCACATCACGCCTCGTTTTCAATTCCATCGTTGTATTAACAGGAACATTGTACCTGCAGAATTTGAATAACTGATGTAAAGTCGATTTGGGAATCAGCCGGTTGGATGAAAGTTGATCAAGTGAATCCTCAAGTCCCCTTTGAAAGTAGCCTCTTGAGGGGATTTATGCACCTCGGAAGCGATAAGCTGTTGAAGAAAGAGCCTTTTGAGAGAAAAATTCACAAGACGAGGAGGAGCATTCGTAAATTATTTCCTCCTATGTCCAATCGCAGGGATCACTTGGTAAATATATTTCGGAATTTTTCATATAAGCCTCAACCACGTTAATTCAACGTGATGAGCATGAACATGGGAGCAACATTCCCTATCAAATTTTATTTTCAGGTCTGACTGACAGAATACGAATATCTCACAAGACCAAGGATGATATATTATTATCCTTGGATCTTTTTGTTATGCTATGTACTGTCGAATTTCACATACATCTTAGAGAAATTGAGTTCGTAGTACATAGGAAACTGTGTAAAACAAATAAAAATACGCGTCTAATCCTTCGATATTGAATAAACTACGAATATGATTCCTCCGTCCGAGATAGGACAGTCTTGAGGCCGCGATTAGGAGAACAAAAATTTTTTGCTCTGAGTTAGCCAGACAGTGCAAATGACGTTCTCGAAATTTGTGAATATTCGAAATAGTTTCTGATATATGGTCTCAGATTCCTGTCTACACAGAAATGGAAAAAAATCGATCAATTATTCCAAGCGAAACCAGGTTGATTTCACTCAAATTCCGTTCAGTAAATTGAGTCGTATAATACAAAGAAGCTTGGATATTTCCATACACAACATGTTATATGAGTATTAAATTTCAATATTCTCCGCTGTTTATGGTCAAGCGATTGCTTAGTGATTATTCTCATTCAAGCTTCTCTTTCAACGGATGGATCTTGGGTGAAATCAAGTTCGCGGATTTCAATCTTTTTTGGATCTCTATAAAAGTCTTCTGAGGGAACATCTCGGAGTCAATATACGATTATGATTTGAAAAATCATTTCTCTGTTTTGAATAATGACAGTTATGATTTTCGCGTGAGAAGCTTGCTGGTTGAAGTCTTATTCTTGTCATGGATGTCTCAGCATTCTCTTCAAAATATAAACCACACCGCGGCCATTCCTAGATGCAAAATACTTGTCCGACTCCACAGTTTTATAGAATGTTCATTCTGCTTTCTTCGGAAAATCAAATTATTTCAAACTAGAAATTGAATGTACAAATTAGAATTTTTGCTTCATAATGAACTTTTCTGGTGATTCATGAAACTTTCAGTGCCATGATTCCTGAAT
>UWOG010323516.1:1275-11670 GCA_900490065.1 Neuroterus quercusbaccarum
AAGAGACTAATTTTCTACCCGAAAAAATTTAATCAAATCAAAGTCTGAACAGAACAACAACAGAATACATAAATGTTCGATTAAAAATATACATTTTAACCAAATAGCTGAATTCTTAACACAAAAAGATAAATTTTCAGCTACACTGGTAATAACTTAAATATGAGTTGATGAAAGTTCATTTCCAGCCAAAGAACAATAACATTTTCGACGAAATAGTTTAATTTTCCACGAAATAGATGAATTTCGAACCAATAAGATGAATATTTAACAAATGCATACAATTTTCAACNNAAAAATTAAAATGAAAAATCGAGAAGAGGGTGACATTTTTTTTACATGTTATTTAAGTTCTTAACGTTTCTTTCGCTGGAGCTCTGTTTCCCACCCTGTTTCCAATTGTAGTTTTTATCGTGGACCCCCCCCCCCAGTTAAATTGGTAACATAGTTTACAGATGATCCCTCATTTATAAATTTATTTTCAACATTGTTCTTCAACGTTAGATATTTAATTAAAAAATTGTATGATTAAAATTCCCGTACAATTTCAAAGCATTTGAGAAAAAATATGGAATCTTCATCCGAATTTAAAATCTTCTTGTATCTGTCGCATCTGAATTCGTGCTGCATAGTTCAGTTGTTACAAAGTAAGAATGTAAGCAGGTCGTAAAAAAAAGTACGACGGTCGCATCGCACTTTGCAGTCGGAGAGTGGGAAGAAAACGGAGCGATGTTGCCACGTGGGTATCGAGATTGAGTGGGTACCTATTTTCATTCCAAAATCTAAATGTGCAACTCGATGACCCCGCTGCCAATACTATGTATAGTATTTTGCATACCTCATCCATAAAAGCAAAACAAATAGAATCTCTAAAAAAAACCAGTTAATTTACCCAAACTTCACCTACATTCAGAGACTAATTACTAATCCTAATAATCTGTTAGCTAATAATTTATTCATCAATTATTCAAAATTATTCTCTCAGTCTCTACTACACGGGAGTAAAATTTGACCCTGACTAGCGTCATTCAAGAAGGTTAAGACCGGCATTTCATTCATGGCTAAGCGACCTAGGCTACTGTCACTAAACAATTTTTAGACAAGTATTTTAGGAACAGAGAAACTATTTCTACAAAAGATTGTAATCTCTTGCAAATGCTAAATATAAAATCCTGTTTTAGCGTTAGATTTGTATTGCTGATTCAATTTTTTACATTTTGCTTCTAACTTGAACCGTGCAGTACGCGCTAATTTCACAATTAGTCGACCTGTCATTTATGCGTCTTTCAAAGTATTTGTTTGGGTCGCTGATTATGCGGGTGAATAAAACGTCTCATTGGGAGAGGAGGCAGGGGACAAGAAAAAGAGGGGAGGGATTTTGCGCATGAAAACACGATAAAATAAGTTGTTGTCGACATCCTCGGCGATAGCGAGCGCGATGATAAAAGAGACTTTGTATAAGGATTTACGATTAATTATTCGAATCTCGGCATCTTTCGCGCTACTGTTTTATATTGAGAAAAAGCCATGATAGGAAAGAAGGTCGTCAACGGTCGAGTGGAAGGCCATCCGAACCATGTGATTCAGGATCTGCAACGAGTGTGACTTTGAAATTATTTATCAAGTCTGCATTTATCTGCAGTAATTAATCTGACAATTTTGCCCCGATTAGGATCTACCTGAGACGAGCATGTGTCCAAAAATAAAATGATATTGCAACTTAATCAATTGAAATTTTTATCAGCTGAGTCCTCAAGAAGGGAGGATTGTTTTTATTGCAATTTTTCTAAAATATCTGCTTTGCACATACCATTGATTAAGGATGTTTAGCGTTAATCGCAATGAGAAGGATGAAAGATAGATATGTTAATCGAAAAGAGGTATGTGTGTGCATGTGAGAGGCGATAAAATGACGGGGAAAGAAGGAAGGGGAACTCAGAAACAAGTTATTCGGTGATACTTCAAGGATACTTTAAAATCGCTTATATGCAACACGAGTAAACAACCAAGTAAACGCAGTATTCAATTTGAAATTAAAACTAGAGAATTCAATAAATTCGCGGGTTGACTCGAGATTGTTAAAAAAAAAAAACTATATTGCTCTATGCAACAAAATTCAGAATAAAAAAAGAATCAGACCAAATCATCAAGACTCAAAACTATACAAAAACCCTTACTAATTAAATAATTAAAAAGAGACAGACTGAATTTTACTTCAAAATTTGTTTGTGTTAAGAAAGAGTTATGATGGAAGAGAAAATTAATTGCCGCGAATGAAGAATGCAGTATATTAATGTGATAAATTCACAATAATGATTAATTGTCTTTGCCCCGTGCATTATGAGCGATATGATACATTGTTATCGGCCATTCGTTGTATCGAAAGGTTATCAATTGGTTGACAAACACTGCACCTGTGTTATTTTGGCATGCAGTTCTCTCAACATGGATTTTTTGGCTCATATCATAAAACACGCAGAGACGATAATTTCAGCATCGTTTAAAATCTTCAAGGATGTTGAGGATTTGTTTTCGGTTGTTTAGCGTTTAGCAAAACGATGTGATCGAAGCTCACACGACTACAACGCTGGATGGGTCAACGACCTCGGATAGAGGGTTGCAAGCTGATTTGAACCCTGAATTCCATTCATCGAGGAGCAGACTGAAGGGAATCTACGCCGCCCAAGAAGGGGCGAAAAAATGTTTTGGCTTCATATAGACTTAGAGAAGTAGGAGAAAACTCTTACTCGTATCTAGAAAATTTAGTCATTTTCCTGTATTGTGTCATTGATTACACTTCCGCACAAGTGTCCGATCAAGAAATGTTTGTGGTGTTATAGAGTGAAAATGAAAGTTAAAACTACAGTGAGCATGCCAGGGACATTTGTCTTTCGAAACATGAAACTCCTGATCTGCATAACTACTCCATTTTCGGCATTTCATCTGAATGCTTTTCGAATTTCTTCTTTCAGATAGTGAGATTGAATACCATGTGATGAATCATTCGACCAGAAAATCGTGAAGGGGTTACCTCCTTTCAATGAACCTGAAATGATTATTGATCAGAAAGTCATTAGCACTCCAATTGCTTCTCATTTAGCTGAGCAAGAGACAAGATCGTAGAGTCCGGATATCCCAATGCTTTCTTCGCAGCTTCAGTTTTATCGCCCCGAGTCATTTCGTTTTTACCGCTACGACTATAAGTATAACTCCAGTCTGAGACTTATCTTCAAAGTTCCAAGAGCAGAGTAACAGTAGAAAAGAGACTGAAAGTTGGGATTACCAGGTAACGGTGTCAGGGACACGTAGCAATGCACATTGTGCTGAATGAAACATGGGATCGCCTAGTTACAGCACGTTTCCTCGATAATTGAGGCTAAAACAGCCGTTATGCAAGAGAGAAAACTGTTGATCGGGACGCTCAATATAGATTTCCATTTCACGAAACTCACGCGCTCTCCTTTACCGCAACACCTCGTAAGAACAAAACCTGTAATTTAACTCAACTAGGCTCATAAATAGAAACCATTCACAATCTATTCTGTAATCATAAAGACTTCCTAACCGGGGAAAATACAACTAGATATTTACAGTAGAGGGTTATTAAACCATTTGTATACCTATCAATTAGCTTTTTACTCCCTCTTCGGGAATGGGTGCAACAAGTTGTTAACTACATCAAATACTGCTACCAGATAAGCTTCACCATTTTTTCATTCTACCTTTTCTTTTAGAGCCGAAAAGTATGTTTTTATCATTGTTGGAATTTTACCACATTAGGGGCCATAAAAAAGAACACATTGTTTCTTTTCATATATGACTTGATTTTTAAGTATTTCTCAACGAAGCTTGATTTTGATAAAGTTGTTGTCTAGTGTTAACGGTTGCCCAATCAGGATAAGCGACCTACATTTAGTTGAGAAACAGGTTTTCGAGATTCTTTAGCTGCAGCAACGCGCGAATGCAACTTGACAGTAACTGTGGCCTTTTTTGTTGTTTATTGTTGACAAATAAAAATTCAAATTTACAAATTTCTATTCAGGAAATTCAAAAAAGTGCTTTCGGTCTATCTGCAAACAAAATGTGAGCTGCAAGAATGGAAATTTACGCTTAAATGAATATTTCATGTGACGCATTTCGTTGCCATGATTAAGATAAAAATAGCGTGCAAAAATCAGCGATTCTCTTGTGTTCCAAGGTTAATTTTGTTCTCGTCAAGTACTTCTTCTCAATAATGTTTAAAAATTTTTCATATCATTTTGAAACAGGGGAACTAGGATGCATTCAGTGCATTTGTTCGCAAGGAGAAATCAATCGTAAAGTGGAATTTCGAGACGACACACGGGAACCCCGCCTTTTTATAACCATGGATACTTGAAAAAAGTTATTTCCAGTCTCCCTGACAGTTGCAGTGAACACTTTCACCAAAGGCTAAATTTGATCATTGACTCTATAGCCTTGCATTCAACTTTGACTTTTTCGAGATGCGACAGTACATTTGAATTAAAAACAGGTGTACGTGAAAAAATTCTAGATTTTAAATTGTTGCAGATTTGAACGTTATGAAATCTACTACAATTCAGTAATTTATTTGTAAAATTCCCTCAGACCTTTAAGAACATTACACATGGAAAAAAGTCAATATTTTTCAGCCTCGCAAATGTCAATTTCTTCACCAAATACCGTGACATTTTGAAGAAATGTGTCAATAAGTGGATGATACGAAGCATTCCAAATTTTCATTTTATTTCATACCTTTACTTATTAACAAAGTTATTCAATAATAAATAATGATTCAGAGGCAAATAAGTTTCCATTGCAGAACAAAATAAGAAAAGGTTTGTACAGAAATTGTAAAAAGCTGAGAATGAGAAAAAAATTGTTAATCGATCATGTTGCTGAAGTAGATGTAACATTTGAAATTTTTTTGAAGTTATCATGTACTATGTTCCTGACTATATGCAAAACTATCGTGTAAACAATCCGAGGAATAAAAATGTCATCTTGATAACAAATTCACCTCCAAATCATCCAAAACTCATCCCCTGAAAACACTGCAACGTAATTTTGAAATGTTTTCTGAATTTCATGAATTTGAATTGGAAATTGTATGTATGAACTAAATAAGAATTAGTATACAAATATGAAGAATACTATTCATATACGTTATAGTCTTTAAGGGGTGAGTTTCTGGCTAATTTGATTTATTTATTTATAAAATTAAGAATGTTTAATCTTTGTGTTCTTCACACGATAGTATTACGATTCACTTTTGGATTCAAATGAGGAAATTTTCAGTTTCCGAATGAAACGAAATCAGGTGGTTACTTGGACAAATATCCAGAAATAAATTTTTTAGATCACCCCAGTTTCTAGGGACGCAATTTGTTAAATTTTTTTTGTTGATTAAAATAGAAGTGTTCTATATTTGAACCATTAAACAAATTAATATTGACTTAAATTTCGAAATGCATGTATGTATATGAAAAACTGTAATTTTTGCAATGTCATCGTATCCCTCATTTTTCCTGATAGGTAGACTTTTTATAAAATAAGTCTCGTAAAAATATTGTCCATAAAAATCAGATTCTTTTCTGTAAATTCACAGTTTATAACAGAAAACCACAAATTTCTAAAAATTCTAATATTTACAAAAAGATACTTTGTACAATATTTATATGAATAAATATTCATAAGCAAACCATGCAGATTGGAACGAATCTGCTTTCTTATGAATCATTTCATGCAGTGAAGTATGAAAAAAATTCACGAATCAAAATTAGATTTGTGAACTATACTCATTACGGCTCATTTGAGAAAATTACATAATCAAGACATAATTAAAAATTATTACATTCAACTATTGACAGTAATTTGAATAAATTTTTCACATTCATAATCTAATTTTGAAAAAAGATTGTTTTTTCATATGTAATACAAGAATATAATATATACTTTTATGAAAATTCACATAAAGTGCAACGACCAATAATCACCCGAGAAAAACAAATTTGGGTCACATCCATTAAACTCCAAAATTCATTAATAACAAAAAATTCTACTTTGATTTCAAAGAAATGTCATCCTTGAATTCGAACAAATTCAGACTTGAATAGTCCTTCAATAAAATCCCCTCCAGTAAAAAATGTTATTGTCCCCGAGGAATGTTTTTGTCACCAAGCAACATTTTGGCGCAGATGGCGGGGCTCAAAGTTGCCTGAAGGCCACTTGATGAATAAAAATCGGATCTCAAATTCTCAAACTGACACGAATCAAAGAATTATCAACCTAAATTTGATTTTTGACAGGTCCCTAACTGGCAAGCATTGGAATTCTCGGGTAACCCCAGACTCGAAAAATCCACCCTTGCTCCGAAAAATGGGACAGAAATTGGAAAAGTGGAGTAGTGGAGCGTATGACAGAAGAGTCAGATGCGCGGCGAACGACGTGCGCTGGAACGAGTATGACATGGCGCGTGGCATTGTTTGTTGGGGTTAAAAAATACATAAAGGACAGTATGCCACGAAAAATGCCATAAAATTATGCCAGAATCACTTTATTTAGTCATCCCTTGTACTAAGAAAAAAACCCCTGCCATGTCCTGTCAAGTTTATCAATTTCGGCTCTAGAGTGCTGACTGTCAACCACGAGAGTGTAACGCACGAACCGGGGGCACGCCATGATGCATGCGCCTGATGCAAACAAACAAATTCGCCAGACAGAACACGTATGCACACACGCGGGAATTTGCGACAAGGGCTCTTCTTTTCCAATCAGGACGAGCCTCTGAAATGCGAAAAAATTCTGTTTTTGTCATTTACCTTCGTTGAATGTCAGTCACTCCGACAGCAATGCCGTGTCACGGAAAAATGCCCTAGAGTCGCGGGCCGCGCGGTGAAAGTTTTTAATGTTTTTCTCGCACTTCACATGAATCTAGATATTATAAGCATTCCCAATGCCTTTCTGCTGTATATGCTGTCAATTAATGATGGTACAACCACGATGATACACAATGATACAGCAGCCTGCTGTACAACTTGTCAACTTGTGAACAAATTTTCCAGAGTAGCGTGAATTAAAGCCGGGTGACAATACGTCCTATTACGAAGGGACCACTAAACTATCTTTTGTTTAATGTTTCGGCAAAGTTTATCACGGAATATACGATGAAAAACGAGATTTTAGAGACAGATGATTTGCTTACCTTTTTCAATACAGTTGACGGCCAGGTTTGAGAGTTTCTGCGCAAGATTTCGTGCGCATGCATCTTAGTCAAGCGAGCGACTAATAATCATTTCGGCGCAACTGAATATTGTGCAATTATTCCAGTTTGGGAGTTCTTTCTTTTTCAGGAATGTGATCCTTGTCGATTTTAATTATTGTGAACAAATTATGAAGTGTTGTCGAGGTGGCAGAGGAAAGAAGAAAGAGGGTGAATCGGTTAGGTATGAAAATGATAGATCCGGTACTTCCGTTGGCGGTAGAGAAACTTTCCGATTATTCTTTCGAGAACGAGAATTTATGAGATTTTTGAAGAACTTTCGCAATTAGATGATTGGCCATTTTCACCCATTTTCACCGAAACGTATGTAAGCAGATGGTAAGCCTCTTTAGAAATGTATTAAAATGAAAAGTCTGCTTAAATTCATCCGAGACTAGAATTCGCTTGATTTCCAGTGAATTAAGTTGCATTATAACCTGAAAGTCCTGAACTGACTTCAAATTCAGTAAATCCGTTAAATCCGAGGTTCCGAGATCTTTCTCGGAAACATTCCCCGATTTTAAATTCTCGAGAATTTTTAAAATACTTCAGAATAAATTAATATTCTGACTGTATTAAAAATTATTCGTTTATTTTTCTCAAGACAACTTTTTTCATTTTTGTCAGTATTATCTCACAAGTCGAGAGTTTTTTTGTAAAATAAATAAATCTCGAAGAACTAGTCGCCATCTGCCGTCTCATTTCACAAAGATTTCAAGAGAAGAGCCGGTGTTTTTACACCTCAATTTTTCATCACTGCCCTTCCATGATGTATCTGAAAACAGCTGATCACTTTTGACGTTCCATTCGGAACAGTTTTGGACTGTTGGTTTTTTTTGCAGCTAAGGAATAATAAATCTATAATTTATGTGGATATTTTGGTCAAATTTGATTTGAGACTTGAAATATGGCCAGTTCCACCAGCAACAGGAATGTTTCATATGATTTTAAAGTCGTTTTGCTCGGTGAAGGATGTGTTGGGAAAACCTCAGTAGCTCTGCGATATGTGGAAGATAAATTTAATGACAAACATATTTCCACGGTTCCCACTATTCAGGTGAGCCGATTTACCCTGCAATTTTTTCCAGTCATTAGTTGATATTTTTCTATTGCGCAATAAGAATTTCCCTTGGCAGATAACGTTGATTCATGGCCTCCGACTCACTTCATTCTTGACATTATTTGACCCTTTTTTCCTAGCGATGACACTAGTTTGCTACTATTTCTGAAAAATTACACTAAAGACAATATTTTCTCCAAACTGGCCGCCAAAAACTTGCATATTCCTTGAAAAGAATGTGTATTCTCGACCAAAATGCAATATCAAATATTTAAGGGAGAGATTTTTCATTTGAAATTCAAAAAAGAACGAAATTATAATAAAATACTTGAATTATCAACCAACACAGGTAGATTTTCAACGAGGAAATTGCATTTTTCAACGAAGAAATGATTTTTCTATAAAAAAGGTGAGTTTTCAGTAAAATTTAATTTTAAAAGTTGAATCTTTAACAAAATTAATTAACTTTTATGGAAAAAGGCCGAATTATCAACAAAAAATGTAATATTTGATACTTTTACAAAACAAAAAAGGCGTTAGTTTGAATGGAAAGGAGTTAAATAGAACCAAAAAGGACACAATTCTAATAAAATATACGAATCATCATCAAAAACCGATTAATATCAACCAAATAGGTACATTTTGAATCAGAAATATGATTTTCATGAAAAACAGATTTCCAATGAAAAAATATGAATTCCCTACAATAAATCAGTGCTTAATAATTTGAAGAAGAAATGATTTTGATTTAAAATAAAAAAGAGTTGAATTGGACAGAAAATAATGAAATTCCAATAATTTAGTTCAATCATCAACCAAAACATCAATTTTTCACCCAACAGATGCATTTTCAACCAAAAACATTATTTTTTCTCCAAAAAGTTGAATTTTCAAACAAGTGTAGTAAAATTTTGAACTAGAAAGATGAATTCCCTTCAATAAATATAATTTATCATATTTCAGCAGAGGAATGATCTCTATTTTGAATAAAAGAGAGTTAAATTGAACAAAAAATAACGAAATTCTAATAAAGTAGCTGAATCATTAACCAAAACATATAAACTTTTTAACAAAAAGTTGCATTTTTGACAAAAAATATGTTTTCCCCACAAAACCTTGAATTTCCAGCCAAGTTAAATTTCAAAAAGTGAAGCTTTCAAGCAAAAAGATGAATTTTCATTGAAACAAGATTGATTTCCACAATAAATACAATTTTTGATATTTCAACAGAGAAAAGTCTTTCCTTTTAAATAAAAGTAGTTGAATTAAAACGAAAAGGACGAAATTTCAATAGAATAGTTGTATTCTTAGCAAAAAAAGAACAATTATCAACCAAATAATGGTTTTTTTTCAACACTAAAAAATCGTTTTTCTGAAAAAAAAATTGAATTTTCAGTCGAATTATTCTTTTAAAGTTGAAATTTTAGGGAGAAACATTAATTTTCATTTGAAAATATGCGAGATCTCAACAAAAACCGTTAGATTTTCACAAAGAATAGATATTTATTTTAAATTAGAACGAGTTAAATCGAAGCAAACAAGACCAAAATCCAATGAAATAGATTAATCCTCAACCAAAGCAGATTAATTAACAACGGAACAGTTGCATTTTGAATGAAAAATATTATTTTCCTACAAAAAGGTTAGATTTACAATAAAAAAAGATGGATATCCAACAATAAATATTATGTTTTTCATATTGGAACAGAGGCTTCCATCTCCAATAATTTGTATTTTAATCAAGTGTAGTTAATTTTTCAACCAAAAAGATCAATTTCGAGAAAATGTATTTAAAAAGAAGGACGAATTTCCAATACAGTAATTAAAGCCTCAACCAGAACAGATTCATTTCCAACAAAAAATAACGAAATTCCAATGAAATAGTTCAATGATAAACCGAAACATTCATTTTTTACCAAAAATATGATTTTTTTCTAAAAATTTGGATTTTCAATCAAGTGTAGGTAAATTCTCTACCAGAAATATGAATTACGAACAAATGTATATAACAAAAAAAAGGACGAAATTCCAATAAAGTCGTTGTATTATACCGTGAATAAAGCCAATAATTCAT